>JBCFYV010003508.1:12262859-12353808 GCA_039000515.1 Timema cristinae | reverse complement strand
ATAATAACACTGACATGGGACATTCCTATTTTAACAATATGTAACATAAGTTAACACAATGTTAAAGAATAACAGCAAATGAAATTATTTACTAGTGAACCAAATAAATATAAAATAAAAATGTATGTTTTAGCTGCTAGAACTAATATCAGACGTTTCAGTTGTAATAGATGATAGTAGAGATAATATTTTCCAGGGGACCGGGTTTATTCACCACTTGATATAGAACTGTACTTGATATAAAAGTAAGTGAATAATTTGTGTTTGTCTCTATTGTTGACAGCTCTACCCCAAGATGGCCCTGAAATCACAGGAGAGGAGCGAGCCTATCAGATCGGGGACGTTATTAACCTGAATTGTACTTCAGGAAGGTCGTACCCTCCTGCAAGACTGCGCTGGTACATTAACGAAATGGAGGTAAGGTTCAACCAATTGAATTTCAATTACGTAAGGGCGTATCTCATATATTTAATTACTGTTAATATACTGATATTGTTGTCTTATAGGGTAACCTGGTGGTCTAGGGGTAATGTGTCAAGCTTCTGAGTTGGGGTCCGGGGTTCAATCCTCGGTCCCGGCACAGATCTTATCTGATTGCCAAACCCTTCCTTCACCTCTTACAAGACGTGTATTAATCACAACTTGGGAATGTGTGGAATTCCAGGCCTCCACCGTGGTTCGGATTCCGGTTAAATTCTAGATCCATCATTTCATTTCACAATTAACCTATCATTACACATTATCGTAAGTGCGTACAACCCGAACGGGTAGTATGACGCGGTGCTAATAATAATGTTGTATTACAAAATTACCGGTGAATGTATAGAATCACTGAAGGTCTTTTTAACAAATACCAGGATTATCTTTATTTACCTATAATTTTATACATTTCCCAACGCAGAATTGTGTACGTATGTTACCTAACTGTATTATCTACATTTCCCGGTGATTTGATAATAAAACCTAATTTATATTTAAGAAAGTATAGAGCACATATTAAAACTAACCTCACCGGTGATTTTGTTAATCGTTTGTTGAGTAGCTTGTGTAAAGTAGTAAATATACTTTTAACACTCCCCAAATGAGCTAGCGGCTTTGTAGAATCACCAGCGACTGCACAAACTCATCACATTCAAAACATTCACACAAGTTTATCTATTAAAAATAGATGTAAGCTAATACATTTGAGTTTCTGTTGTGTAAGATAGATAGTATCTCCCTGCAATGTTTTGATGATATTATTTCAAAATTTATCAAAGGTTGAATCAGTTGAATTTCATTTCCTTATGATCGTATCCTTTTGTGAGTTTTCAGTAAAAATAAACATTTATAGTTAAGGTTCACTAATTTATTGAATCCCATTCATTAAAATATGGTTATATATATATATATATATGAATGTGGTTGTATGTAAGCCAGTTAAGTATCAGGTTCTTTAAATTTTAACATTTTCAACTCAGTTATGTCAAAACTCTTTAGACGAATACCGTTACATGTTAATTAATCAATTAAAGATAAGGATAAGGCTAGTGGTATGACGCACCCTTACAAACATAGCTATAAAATTTAACACAATGAAGAAAAAATGTAAATAACGTTAATTCTTCACTAAATATATACATTTAATATAATGAGAGAAGTAAACATATTTACACACAGTTCTTTGTTAAATAAAAATACAAAAGCTTAAGTTTTGTTTTTTGCCACACACACCCTCTCACCAAGGAGAGTGATACGACACAAGAGGGTGGGAGATATGGCTTATGGAAAATAAAGTAGGAGGGAGAAATTAAAACATAAATTAAATTTAACAATAATATAACTAAATCAGACTAACATTTCTTACCACTATGAATATTTTCTTTGCACTAGAGTTATAGCTTCCATGAAATACATTGCAAAATAAAGCACAGTGAACATATAAATGAACTACTCAAAGAACTAGGATTTTCGTTTAGCAATCATTTTAATATATCATATTTTACTTCTTTAGCTTTTTACTTTTATTTTCAAGTCTGACAAATAAGCCACATTTATAATAATAAATTGTGCAACTTTCATATAACCATCTATTGCACCTCATGCACTTGATCCAACCCGAGTTGAAGTATTTTTTGATGTTGCTAATTTCTTTCTCTTTCTTGTTTTTTAATGCCAGCATCTCGTTTCCTTTGTTCAGATATTTCCTTACTTTCCTCTAATGCACTTTTTTTGTTCAATTTTGATTTAATCACCTTAGATTCGGTTAGCAGTACTGCTGATTGCTTTATTTTGATGTTGTTTGGATTAGACCTGGTTTGTGTTTTGATACTGGTACAACTTTTTAAGCAGTTTTCTTGAATTCATATTTAGCCGTTGGTTCTTTCCTTAGCTGAAGAAATAGAAGGTTGACAGTAGATATTGTATTATCTGTAATATGTGGTGAGGGCTTATGAATCTCAGAATTAGAAGTGTATTCCTCCGGATAAATATCTTGTGGTGTGTTTGAGGGTGCATAATCAAAACAGCTCTTTCAGGAATGGCAGACCAGCTAAAAGGCAATATGCCTGTTGCATGGAAAACTGAGATTCCAATTTCAGCAATAGCTGCTTAAGACCATGACTCATAAAGAAGCTTACCAAAGTGTGCTTCTCAATCTGTTTATTAGGGTTAACAGTCCCCCACTCTTGACAGAAGTGTTTTAAGTAAACTTAGAGCGTTCTGAAAAAGTCCTGGGAGAGGGTTTCAGGTAGTGCGTGGGTGTGAGACTTGTAGCAAAAAGCAGCATCATATCACTGTACGCTGCTTTCCACAACATTTCGGGGAAGTTCACGTGTGCCCCATGTCTATCCAGTATAGAAGACACTTGCCCTATTTTTTCCGAGGTAAGAAATGATTCTCAAGCCATTCCATGAATAAATTTGAATCTACATTGGACGATTATTTATTGATTTGGATGAAGGCATTGTGTGACATGTTTTCAGACCAAACTTATTGTTTATTAGCCCCTTTTAAAAGTGCAGTACGTAAGTTAGAAGAACCTTCAGCATTGCAAAACCAATTGCAGTGATGGTTTCACCTCGTCATGAACATCCTTGCTGCCTCTAATTGTGACAATCTCAAGTTGATCATTGTTTAGCTACAAACCTGACTCATCCATGTTATAAATATTGCCTGGCTTGTCTACTAGATTATTTTCTGTCAGTATTCTTTTCAGAAACTCAAATATTTATTGATTTTTTGACATTCGTGCCATCAAACCCAGCAACCGTAACTTCCTCTGCTTTCTGCACACTTAGTAAATATCTGAACCAATCTTGACAAGATTTTTTTTTTTGGTCATTGAATTTTTGTTTCAGACCCATGTAATTTGCCAAATTGTATGCAATCATTCATAATTTTTTCTTGTAGGAGCAAATCCTACTACTTTCAGTTTTGCATACATAGTAAACTACTTTTATTTACGTATATAAACCTAAATATGATGGTTGGCATTGGTGACCCTTTACAAAATTTATTGTAGTGAGTCTGCGATGAAGGCTTTTTTTTTAGGATTTTCCTTGCCACCTGCCTGATTGGTATTTTGTCTAATCGCACTGCTTTTACGGCTCTTGTTGATTTGTTTTTGGGTCCACATAGCGCTGTTACTCTTATGAGGGCCATATGATATGGACATGATTGCAACTTACACTAAAAAAAAAAAGACAGTCACTTTCTTAATATAACATTCCCATCCGGCATTTTTTTTGGTTGCGTCTTATTTCCCAATGAGTTCTTAGTTATAGAAGTGCGACGTATCTCACTTGACAACAATGCGTTTTATCTACCACCCAAAACTATGGTATATATTATGATGTGACTTTCATGTTTAACGTTTATTTTGTTTCTATGTTGCTTAACGTCCGAGAGCCCTTCGGGGCTGGTGTTCGTGATATATGTCAGCTGTATTCAATGTTTATACATGTTATTATATCTATTCATTGGTACAAAAATAAAAATCCTATCAAACAAAACATTATGATGTGGTGGTTGCCAGATGCACAAGTTGGCGAACAAGCGCGTGCTATGTTCTGAATACTTATATAGCTAACCCTCTTTCAACTGGAAATGTTTAGTCAATAATCACAGTTATCCTTCCAGCACAATATAAATATATTTGGGCGTAGTGTAAAACTTCGAGCACTTACCTCTGACTGTTTCCGAGGAATATGAAGTGTGGAATCGAAGAATATATTTATATTCAAACCAAAACCTTACACACTCCACCTCACTCCAAGAAGTTCTCAACTAGACTGTCCGAGCGCGCACATATATCCTGTACCCAGAATTCCATAGGGTACATCATTAATCCCTCCGCGTCATATTACCCCACTTTCCTTATTGTCAATTTTTGTTTCAGTTGACCTTAATCATAAAAACTTATTTCCCACGTCTTCTGCAAGGATCTGATTAATTAATCTATGAAAACTAATGTTAAGATGTTAAATTGTATCCATTAAAGATCGTGACCCTTTGCAGGGTTACAGTATTAAATAAAGGGCATGTAGGTAGTTTTGATCAATTTAAACCGCATCCATAGAAAATCTAACACTTATATATGACTGTGATGCTTTTCATATTGTCTTAAAAAAAGTTTCCTCAAAATTATTTGAGCGTCTAGCATATCATATCAACCTGAAAAATTATTTCGATATAATAACACTCTGAAATGTAGCTTGATTTATTTAATCAAGGCTTCTTAATATTTTGATGTCTGGTAAAAAAAGTGTACACGCCTAAGTCAAAAATTGTGCTAAGTGAGTTAAATTATTAGCTAGAATTACCATTTGTTACAAGTAGTGTAATCAGACTCAGTCATGACTCAACAATGTGGTAATTATAGACAGATGAATGTATTGTTGAAAATATCACTTAGCCTAGTTTTTGACTTAATTAATTTTTTCCAGACACCAAATTTATGTTAGTTGATTTAATATTAATCACACTCCATTTCGCATCTAGAACTGTGCACAGCCGCATAAGTTGGAGTAGATACACTACTGGAATTTAAACAAAATGTCACTTGTTCGATAAAATAAGCACCGCAATGATTTAGTAAAATATATTATCATAGTTAATGAAACATAGAATATCACTTTATATACTATTATTAAGCTCTACATTTGCATAAAACCAAAATTATTCTTGAATAGTCTTGGATGTATTCAAGTCATTGTATTAATTTAACACATATAATTTAAAAAATTCCTCTTTAATTTAAAATCCTTTAGTAATTTTTATATTAAATATCTGATACTATATCCGGTACTGTACACATTTTACAAATTTTTACTCCTGTTAACCTTTATATTATAGCATCAATAATTTAATATATTACTTACTTAAAGCATTAATTTGACATTTTATTCTACTGATATTAAACTACTTCTGTAATCTATTATAGCTTATATAGTCATTTAGTTAAGCTTAAATTCCAAAACTGCTACATACTAATTGTAAAATATATAATGGGGATATTATAATTATGTAATTCTCTCGACATTAGTGTCAATGGAAAAAAATATATATATATATATATATATACTATATATATTGTTGCTATTGACAGAGGATGTGCTAACCGTCACATTTCTGTCTTCAAGAAAGTCAATCTAACTTAACATATTTGCCAAGGCCACTGGCTGATATATGTATAAACCAACACATGTTAAAACCAGCACTGCATCTGAATTTCCCACTGGGGAACCAACATTACATCATCCTATGAAATACAGTGAACATAAGTTAAAATAAGATGTGCAATAAACACAATATACCTGTCATATCATCATTGAATGCTCAAATATTATGTGTGAACATTAACCAAATATACAAATAGCTAACTTATTAGTGCCGTCGTGTAGCCATGTATGATAATACTCGTTATTCGAGTAGTGGTATCGTATTACTTATATGTCGCGACAAGCTGTTTTCAATTGTTACCTTATGTTTGATACAATTATAAATCTACCCTTATTAAATCTATTATTCGATTAGCCTTATACATAGCATTGTTACGATCGTAAGAAATTAAAGTCTGACGTCAGTGCATCTCTGAAATATTAAGTAAATGAGGAATAAATTACAATCCCTTAACACCCAAAGAAGAATTGCCCCTTCCACCAGCTGCCGGTGTCAGTTTTGTATTACATTCTGAATGTTTCTAGAAAATATTTAGATTGTAGTATAGTTATATAATATATAGTTAGTTAGCCAAACTAAACATTCATGTATTATGTCAAAAAATTAAAATTCGTACACTGTGTCTTTTCAAAGGCATTTTTCTAACTGGTTATAAGGTTTCATTCATTTTTTTAAATTGAAATAATTTACGTGTTTTTATAAAGTTCTTTAAAAGTACACGATTCATAATAAATAAATTTTTGTACTTGTTTATTTCTGTAGGAGATTAAAATCCATACTGACAGAATAATCAATTTAAACCCTTAAACATCCAAACAATTAAATTGGCCCATCCTAGCTCTATAACAAGAGTTTTTTTAGGGAAACGTTTACGATCAACATTTCCTAGTTTTTATTGTGATTTAAAATAATTTAAGTTGTAATGTTTATGTCTGTAAATTTAATTTGATACAATAATGAACTACTGAAATCTAATCTTAACATACAAATAGTAGTAAAATAGTTCGTATAAACCGAGCGGTAGTAAGACGCGGTGCTAGTAATAATAATTAATAATAATAATAATAATAATAATAATTAATAATAATAATAATAATAATAAAATAATAAAAACGACTGATTTGGAAATAGCTCGTCTGAAATAAGTTTGTAAAGTTTACAGTGACCCCTTAAGTTAATTTATTTCTACCATATATTATATTTAAAAAATCTAACATATTACTATTTGTTTAGTTGAAAAATGACATCTGGCCACGGGAATCGAACCCGGGACCTTTGGCTTAGTACACCAATGTTCTGTCCTTTGAGCTATCCAGGAATCAACCCCTGCTCAGGGTCATTCTTCACTCATATTTTAAGACAGAGTCTGTAGTGGACGTTCGGAAATTGTCGGCTACAAATGTGTGGTCAATTAGGAATCATGAGCTATCAGATAACTCAGCCACAATAGACTTAATATTTGCCTTTACACTGCATCATACTGAACATATCATGATGGATTAAAAAGCAACACCATTTTATTGATTTAACTAGCAAACTCACGCGAATTTGCTCGTGATTCTTCAAAATATTTAAAAAATAGCCTAATTAAAAATCTAATTAAATATTTAAAAATCGGGCTTTTAGGTGGATTGGCGTACTAAGCCAAAGGTCTTGGGTTCAATTCCCGTTTCCAGGTCTAATTTTTAAATTTTCAGAATTATTATTAGACATAAAATAATAAAGTATGATTACTAAGCTTTAAAAAAATATCCATTGAACTCCCACATTTGTTATTGATGAATTAATGGTAAACGTACATAATTTACAAAAAAAGTTTATTTTTACAAAATATTTTTAACTGTGCTAGGTTTATCTTAAATTATTACTATATATAGGTTTTCTTACTACCGCATCTTACTACCCGTTCGGGTTATACACTTGTTTTCCTATTCAATCTATATCTCAGTACTCGATATTATTTATTTTCACACACAAAGGGTCGTTAAATAAAATTATGAGTCTTTGAGCTACTGCTTTGGTTATAATATTTGCTTCCATACACTTCCCCAGATTAACAGACACGCATTCAAGATACAAATTAGATTTATGGTAGCTGGTCGAACACGTGCAATCTTTAGAGCGAATGTATTCTACGTGCAATATCTTACTTTATATCTATTTTACTCTGAATTTGAGTTACCATCCGCTAAATAACCGACTCCTAAAATTAAACTGAGGAAATTTATAAAGTTTTTAATACTTCCAATATATATTTAGTAATTAAATTATTCTCCTGAAAGGGTGTGAATAAATATGATTACTATTACACACAAATGATTGTTTAATTGGGACATAAAATGATTCAAAGATTTTTAGATAATAGTTAAATACTTGAAATATTTGAATTAATATTTACTTTTATTTCTAAATTTAAATATTTTTATAGCATCCTAGTTTAATCTGTATTTAACGTTTACTTTCTAAACCAACTGATTATACAACCATACGATAAATTCTATAAGTGAGCTCAAAAGAGCTTACCAATTTTGCCAGAGAAGGTATTTTCACAAACCTTCCAGGGTTCTTTTACACGCCACAATTGACACGGTATTGACAGATTAATTTTTCCCTCAAAGAAAGTTGTGCTACGGATTTTTATCGCTCAAGAAATATCCATTCACCCCAGCTGGGTTTGAACCCCCAGAAATTGGTTTCTTAGCCAACACTTTACCCCAAGTTGCACATATACAGGCTACCCTATGTAGCTATGTCAAAGTTTCTAGGTATCTTTGATATGGAGCTCTAGTGCATACACACATACTCACAAATACACAGATTCACATATACAAACACGACCTGTATTTTTATGTATGATATTTTATTATTTGCTATGACGAGTATTCCCATGTCAGAGCTCTCATTTTTTAGGATCTAGATCTCTGGACGTACTAAAAATCAGTCCAGGCATAATAACGATACGTAGTGATTGGTAGTTTTGAAAAATAGTTTTTTGTATGATGTATGAGATGGTGATTAGCCTTGATTGTTGTCAATATATGGTAAAATATTTACAATCTTGGCAGGCTTATGTGAGTTCAGGCAGTGGTAGATAGTTTAGTCCAACCTCAATGGGGCCCTGAGTTATTTTCGTGGTAGATTATGAGTAGCAGGTGAGAAGAGAAGGAACACAATTTTGTTTTGTTTTACCATCTATTAAATCCTAGAAGCTTAGAAGGATTTAAGAATGATAATTACAGAGTCTTGTTCTCTATTTATCGTTTTGGTACAGAGTGAGCCCTGGTGTTGGAGATTTGTTTTTTAATACTTGTCATCTTGGTTGTCACATATATTTCTGCACTCTATGTCAATGGGAGGTGGATTAGTATTCGGACCCCCATCACACCCAGCTGATATCTGAACTTTGATTCTAGACACCGGCAGTCTATTATATTGTTAAGTTGATAGCTCAAGCTATGTGACCATGAGTACCATAAATAACATAGTAATAACAAAATACTATTATTGTTATTCCAATTAACGAATTAATTTCTACTTGATCATTCCGTTATATCAAAATCATCGCTAATATTTCTAATAACTTAAATGTGTCTAAGACTAAATATGGATAAAACAAGTCCATGAATGTTTGTTGAAAATCTGTTTTTCAAGTGAATGTAGAAATGTTATAAAAAATATACTTTTTGAAGTAGTTGACTTATAATACTAATTGTGAGCTGCCCTAATGAATATATATTATATTCAAGTGAAGACAAGTAGCATAATTCACGCGGGAATTTCTTGCTATAATTATTCTCTTTGTAATCTTTTGTCAAGAAATATTAAAATGAAAGTATAAAACATTATAATCATACTTGTTATTTAAAGATGTGAAGTGTGATCTCTCACTCTGCACCAAAATTATAAATTGAGAGTTATTTTATAAGAAAGGTCACCGACATAGAAGAATGGAGAAAGCTTCATAGTAAAAACTTGGTGGTTTGTTTGCATCCCAGAACATGTAATGGGTAATGAAGGCACGCATACTAATGTTGGGTGGCTATGTGGCACGTATGGGTGATTGTAGGAGTACACACAAGACTCTAGTTGCAAAACCTACTGATACAAGACCTCATGGTAGACCTAGACATCGATCGAATGATAAATTGAAAATTGAGTAAGAAGTTGTTAGGATATAAAGTTATGAATTGGATGTTAGTGTCTCAGGATAGGGTTGAATGAATATCTTGCGTTCTAGGGTACGTTAACTTTCGAATTCATTAAAACAAAGAGTAATTCAGTAGGTTAAGTTCCTTTGGAGCAAATGCATATGATAGATGTAACAAAGCTTATTTTTTTCTCCGTTATAAACAATATATTTTTTATTTTTGATCCTAAATAATAATTGCAATTACTTACATTTGTATGAATACCATGAGAGTCATAACCGGTTATTTATTCAAATATCATTATTTTAATCCTTTAGCCGGAGAGACCTGATGTTGTTACCAACCTGATGATTTTCTGCAAACTGTCGACACACATATAGCATACATTTTACTTCATTTTAAACATATATATGGTTAAATCACTTCTTTATTAAAAACCTTGGTCCTGGCACATATTTATCTGATTGCCAAACCATTCCTTCACCTCTGTATATAGTATAGAAGCCATGGTTACATCTCTTTTATCTTACAAAAACTTGTTAAATAATGGCAATTCTTAATGTATTGCTAAGTTTTGGGTGATTTCTAACCAAAATATTGAAAACGACAATTTAATATTTTGTTCCCTTACAAGTTAATTAGAATTAAATATAATTAAATCAACATTATAAACAATTTCTAAATTATATCATCATATATTGTAGTATAATTGTAATAGCTTCTTTGATCTAGCCCAAATAACTTAGCTGACAAAATTTTGGCTTTTTAAGTACTATTACTTAAAGATTCTGCTTGACTTAATTCTTGTACACAATTAATCTAAGATAACTTTATTTACGTTTAGTAAAACTATCCTAATTTTAAAAAAGTTCAAAATTACATATTTTCTGTGGATAAAATATATTTGTAACTTGTTTCTGATGCATTGTTTTGTCTGTTGGGTTTATTTTACTCTTCACTTTTGAAATCATTGACTAATTTTTACCAATCTTTGTACACATATGAGTATTCACGTAGAAAATTAAAAATTATATAGATTTTATGTTCCAACAATAAAAAGTTAGAGCTCCAGAAAGCTCTGCAACATATTTAAAATAATTTAATTTTTGTGTCACGTTCAAAAATTGAATCAAACAATTAGCCTCACTTGTCAAATTTGACAGGCTTTTATTAGAATTACGACAAAATAAAAATGGCGGGTTCCAAATGTTTCGTTTTAACTTAGAAAAATATGTTTTTCCATTTTCCGATTTGAATTAGATAGATTATTCAATTTTGAAATATATTTATTCACATTAGGAGAGAATTTCACTTATAGATCAATGATATATATAACCTATTAACACATGGTTAAACCATATCAAACATATTATTACTATTTACCATTATATATTTACAACAAATTTTAGTTTAATACAAATTGTCCAAGCAACTATTGTAAACTAATTTTATATACTATTTACAACCGAGTTACTTTAAAGTTTCATTTTTTCAGCTTCTATAATGAACGTTGCTCAAAAGTGACGTCACGGCAGGTCAATATTGTATTTCTCGTATTAATGAATTTACTAAATACTCAGCGAGTTTTAAAGATATAAAGTTGAAAGTAAAACAAGAAAATATTAAATAATTCTAAAATTAGCCCTATACCGTCACCAAATTATTAATTTTTATTATCTTTTTGTAATATATTTTTTATAAATCCTCTAATACTTAGGCTAACTGTCTTGGTAACAAAAATGGCCTGTAGGAGTCATTCTACAAGACATGGATTAAAAAGTCTGTGGAAGCATATGTCTATCTAGAATAGGAAACAAGAACAAGGTAAAATTTAAAAGCAGGTCAATGTTTTCAAGATGCAAATATTAAAGTGAATATGTAAATTCGTCAGAAGAAGAGGGTAATATTTATCAGAACATAGACAAGAGCCCCTCAGAGTGAAATTCGTCAGAGGAAGGGGGAATACTTATCAGAACATAGACAAGAGCCCCCTCAGAGTGAAATTCGTCAGAGGAAGGGGTAATATTTATCAGAACATAGACAAGAGCCCCTCAGAGTGAAATTCGTCAGAGGAAGAGGGGAATATTTATCAGAACATAGACAAGATCCCCTCAGAGTGAAATTATCATTTTCTCTCCTCTCTTTCTATTTCTTACATTGGCGTCTAAGTGTGATGATGCTTAGACTGCTTAGGTGCGTCAAGGTAAGATGCAACCCGCTTCGCACAATGGCTCTCCAAGTTGGCAGAGTCGTGAAATATATATGTATATAATTTTTTTCCAAGCACCCCATCTTTATACGCGTTCTATTTTTACACATATGTACTAATTACATGAATGGTTTGAAGGATGATGAAGGATATTTCTATAGGAGAAGTACCCACATTTGCGTGAAGGGAGAGTGGAACATATTTTAGGAATAAACCCTCTCATTTCACCGACTAAAATTTGAACCTCATTCTTCCCATCCTAGATAGTCAAGCTTACTTCGAAAGTGACGCCAAATACCATGTGGCCACCGAGGAGGGTCTATTGAATTAAGACAACATATTTTAAAACTTATGGGAAGTATTGGCTTACATTCGTAAAGAGAATTAATAAATATTTTATGGTATATCTTGATATACATACTGTATGTAATATATGCCAAATTTTAATATTCATATACAGTTTATGACATACAAACGGTTGCAATATAATATTCATGAACAAAGATAGAACGAAGCACACACAGGGGTTACATTTTTTTTTCTTTTCAAAATCTAATCATATAACTTTATTTATCATATTAGACCTCCCTTAGGTATAACTCATATATAGATACAATGTGGAAGCATAGACCTGAATAAGCTATTTGCTAGAAAAACTTTTAAATCGTGTTCATCCAAATTTGGAACATACTTCTTCTTTAATGATCATAGTGTTGATGATTATTTATTTAATTTCTGTGGTTAATATTTAGGCCTAATATGGAAAATATTGCCCAAATATGAAAATTTTGTTAATATCTGAAGCTAGAAATTATACCTAATCTATACTTATAAAATAACATGTCCTGATTGACTGACTGACTGACTGACTGATTCATCATCGCCGAGCGCAAACTATCAAGGCTACAAGCATGAAATTCGGACTGTATATTCATTTTGTTATGTAGGCACCCACTAAGAAAGGATTTTAGAAAATTCCACCCCAAGGGGGTCAAAATAGGGGTGATATATGTAGATAAATGTATGAAAGTCCGTCATTTTGAAAGTTACATAAATAAAATTTTGTATTTCGGTTATTGACGTAAAACAAACAAATATGTGTTTCAGGAATTTTGGAAATTTTATTTAATAAGGGATGAAAAAGGGGGTGAAAGTTTGTGACGGACTTGCATTATTTTTGATCTGAGGTCAAGTTATGGTCATCAACGTAACGTAATATTTTTAATTAATCTGTAAATACATATGTATATTTTCGTATTTGTATATAATCAACTTCCACGCGAGCAAAGCCGCGGGCAACAGCTATCTAGTAATGTATTAATGGCTACTTTACTTTTTATTAGTAATTATACTATATCTAAATGTGATTATTATAAAACCAAGTATATAAATTGTAAATAAAATATTTAAAATTAGTAGTAGAATTTATCTTTAACTAGACTTGATCTAGCCTATTAAACCACATTATTATATTACATTTTAGATATAACTATACAAAATGTAGTAAGGAGCGTTTATATTTATAATGAAGTAATTGAGTTTAAGTAATTTATAACACACTAAGCCGTAAAAAACCCGGCAGTAACAATTTTATATAAATTATAATATGAATAATTACTTTAGAACATTTTCACCACAGTTCTTTTAAATTAGTTCTATAGTATTATAATTTCACATATTTCACTATATAAGGATTTATTTAGAAAAACGAATTTAAAGTCAATATTTTAGGTTTGGTAAGATTTATTTTTACAAAACTTCACACAACATTTTAAATGAATGATTAAAAGCTCTATTTGGAAAAACTATTTAAATATTTCTTTCATTATTATTATTATTATTATTATTATTATTATTATATTATTATATTATTATATTATTATTATTATTATTATTTTTATTATTATTATTATTATTATTATTTTTTATTATTATTATTAATTATTATTATTATTATTATTATATTATTATATTATTATACTATAGGTGTGCAAGTGTTCAAAAGCTCAACAATTTAAGTTGGAATTGAGTTTTAATAGCTGCTCAAATTAAAAAATTGGAGTAAACAATATGATAAAACCATTCTAATATAAGACATAAAAATATTTTAAAAAACTTTCTTAAAACAAAAACATAGGTTAATCGGATGCCAAATAAATGTTCATCCAGAAGAATAAAAATAATACAGTTTGATGAAAATTTTTATAAAGTTTATTTTACTTATCAATAAAAACAAAATTTTGACCCCATTTATCTTAGCTTTATAAAAGTTCTAAAATAAATATCCATCTTCATTTAAAATAAATGGTACGGAACTCCACCAGGACTTTATCTTTATATTGTTTAAAAATTGAAATATTTACACAAAACTCATAATATATGTTAAACAAAATAATATACACTATCAAACCCAAGCATAAATTGCAATATACTTATGTAAAACTTTTATTGTCCCGGTTTTAAATTTTATAATTTTATTTTTAAAGAATAAATGTAGTAATGTAATTTGTATGTTTGTACCAATAAAAAATATTAATATTGGGTTAACAAGGATCAACACTTAGTATTATCATTTCAACTTCCGGTTAACATTTTCAACATTTTATTATGGTGTGAAAATCTTCATGCCATCGCATTGCTATTAAATTCTTAATTTATAAATTTTGACCAATGAAATTTGTAAATATTGAGTATTGAGCCTAAGAGGTAGATATGTATCATTGTTGTAAAACATTTCTCCTAAGAAGTTTAAGGAAAAATATTAAAATTTTAAGAGACTTACTTATATTTAATTACTCTATGTCACTGAAGAATTATTGTGTTAAAACTAAAGTAGTATCTCTTTACACATGAAGCTCACATGATTGTATTAATATATCTGCCAATATTTCATAAACTGTTGGTTTCATAAAAATATACTTCATAAAAAGTTTTATATTATTAGTTATATTAAAATCTAGAAATTATAAGTTATTCAGTATCTCAAATAGTTGCTGAGACACGGAAATTTCCGCTTCTGTAAAATACCCAAAAATTCATTTTCATGGGAAAATGAAAATAGCCAGTCTATTTATAGTCTTAATAAACGCCTGGATACGAATTTTAATCAAAATCGTTAGAGCCGATCTTAGGAATATCAACTTTTTCTCTTTTCATCCTTTATTAAACTACTCTTAATTTTAAGTTCAAACAGACACATAGACAGATGGAATTGCAAAAACCTCTTTAATGGTTCAGAGGGTCATTAGACGTATACATCCACCAACATTACATGTTAGATTTTTTTAAGGTCGCAATACTGGCTGGACCCTTTGTGTTCGAAAAGTTAGAAAATACAAATATTTGTGTATGATCTGAAAGTTATTGGTTTTATAAAATTAATCTTTATTAAAATACTTTTATTATAAATAGATCCAAATATTTGTAATGACAAGTCATTTCATATCTCAAATAGTTTCTGTGATATGATACAAAATGATAATTTACGCCTCAGACCAGATCCCTTAAATTCATTTTGCCAAAATGTTGAGAGACGCCATTTCTTTGGAATATTTAGGAATGTTTAGAAATGAAATTTAAACAAAATCGTTAAAGCCGATTTTGATAAAAATTTACTTTTTCTCTTTATGCCCTTCAGTAAACTACCCTTTATTTTAGAGATAGATATCCAATTATAAAATTTCCTCGGGGAAATCCTATTAAAACCCTATATAATAAGTTTTAGCCTGATCGGTTAAATAGTTTAGGCTCTAGTTGGAGGTACAGACAGACAGGCAGACAGCTAGACATACAGATGGAATTTCAAAAACAACTTTTTCTGTTTCGGGGGGTCATGAAAATTCGAGATTCATCAAAATCTCGAGTTAATTTTTTTTTACGATCACAATAGTTTATCTACCTGTAAGATAGTGAGAACGTAAAGATTGATACAAAATTATATGCTATCTTGCTAACCTATCGCCTCAAAATAAGTTTTACGGGCATAAGAATTAATAAATAATACTTCACAAAAACTGATAGCTATTTTTACTATAGATATTAATTTATGAACAAAATTAATAGTTATTTCTGATATTTCTAATCGTGTATCTGATTGTGAGATACGTTTAATCTTTTATACGAAATTGTATCTTACTCTTATTAAATGAAGGAAAATTAACATTAGGAAAGAGTTAAATAACATTGCAAGGAGTTGGAGAAAGGCATTTACCTCCTCTAATATCACACCTAAAATCTTTGCTATAAAAAGAAGAAGACTCAAATCCACGTCAATTCAGAAGATGAGACAGTTTCCGCAACGAAACTGTTCAAACTATAATCAACGATTCTGAAAACGGAAAAATGACACCTGGACACGGACTCGAAGCCGAGACCTTAGGTTTAATACGCCAATGCTCTAACCACTGAGCTATCCAGGAATCGTTCTGTGCCCAGGGTCATTCTTTACTCATATTTTAAAGCAGAGTCTATGATGGACGGGCGGAAATCATCGGCTACTAATATGTGATTTTTTATTAAGATCACGAGCTATCAGTTAACGCAACCACCTTCGACTCGAAGTTGGCTTCATACTTTCCCCTTGTACAATTATAGCTCAGTGGTTAGAGCATTGGCTTACTAAGCCAAGGGTTCCGGGTTAGATTCCGGTGTCCAGGTGTCATTTTCAATTTTCAGAATATAATATCCTGATAGAGAATTCCTCAATAAAAAACATAAATAATATCTTCGACTATTTGATTCTTATAACCCACAAGCTGAGGGAGAAAAGCAATCCTTTGAAAATCAAGAATTGGTCTCATGTTATCCTCCTACGTCATTGTTACTATGACAACGGCGACTCTTACTACCAGCCACTACCCACCGTCCTCCGCTTGTCCAACCTTGAAATTAAGTTGCTAGAGAACGAACACTGGAAAAACAGTTTCTTACTCTAAGGGTAATATTTCTAGAACTCATGTTTAATGTTTAAAGCATTGCTGGTGAGTTTTATTACCGTATTTATACCATGAATACCATATAATATAATAAATGTAACCATTAAAGCACTCATGAATTGACGTATGAATACGTTAAAGTAGATCTCATAACTGTTCTGTCAGATATACCGTGTAGTTGTACTGTAGCTTAGCTTGGTAATAACTCTAGAACGAGGCGAAGCAATTGTTTGAAATTTTCTATATTCATTAAAAATGGCTGTAGTTGATATGATTTCAATAGTTGTGTTGTCAAGATTTGTATTTATTATAGTGTACGGCGATTCAGCCCTGTTACGATAACTCAGTTCATCACCACTGGAACTGACTAAGGAAACGTGATACTATCCAATTAGTAATATGTTTAGGATTTTAATATATTCACTTTCTGAACCGACTGATTATATTAGCACACGACTTTTAAACTAATCAAATTAAAAAAACAGACACCACACCCAGTCCCAAACGTTAATTTATTACTGAGACGGGGGAAACCAACATTTAATCAATAAGACATTTATCGGGTATGTCAGGAAAAGAGCCCGGGACCTTTAACTGGCAGTAATACACGCTACCGACTAATCTAGGACATCAGGTATTAGTAATAACTCAACGAATGAAAATATTCTTGTAGCTAAATAGCCGTGAGACCTGCATAAACTAGGGGAAGTCATCGTGACTCAGGAGAAAGTTGATCTCTATATCAGAGTCAGCGAGAAAGGACGTTTACCAATCCTCTTGTCAATCCATCAACCAACATCCACGATGAAAGATTTGCTGTTATTAGTTCATTAACCATCCCTGGATCTGAGAACCTCATCAACATTCGTGTCTGTCTTACTTGATAGTGTAGGATTAGGGAAATTTTCGTGCGGATGCGCTTATTGGTACAAAGTAGTATAACCTTATTATATATATAGAGAGAGAGGGAAGGAAGAGTAGGCTGTATTAACACTCTTAAACCATTTATTCAACATCTTACTATTTCAAACATTACCATATTGTGGTTCAACTTAGTTCTAGAAGGTATTTCAACGCTAATATGATTATAAAAACTCATTAAATCCCTCCATCTTCAGGCCATCAATGTGTGTGTTTGCACATCAAGATGCCGTCCTTCATGCCATATCTATTACAATGCCCACTTAATAAGTACGATATACATAATACGACATAAACATTGTCAGAGAATGTCACGATGGCCCAGAGCTATTGGTGGTAGAGGAATTGTACTGTATTATGCTATGCATATTTTATGGGTGTATTAGTGAATGTTTGGAGAGAAATAAAAAAATAATCATTAACCAGGAAATTGTTTTGTCATCCGCACCACCTATTAGGAGAATGAAATCAAGACTAGCAAGGATATCAACCTTGGTACGTCAATAGTGTAAAGTCCTTTTGCGATAAGCTTTGTTCATTTATAAGCACTCAAATATATTTTTCAGTTTTCAAGAAAATTATATCAGCACATATAAAGAGAATAGGGTATTCTTGCAGCACAAGTCAATACTAGATATTAGTAAAGATATCATACATTATACTTGTATCCATGCTGCTATCTTTACTGACTTGATATCTGGGTATTGATACTTTCAACTCTCTGGTTAGTGTCAGTGTGTGAGAGGGACAGTAAACAATGATATTGAGCTTAACCACTATATAACAATGCGGCAATGAACTTTCCAATTTCTAATGCCATAGAGTAAGTAATAAAGTAATAGTTATGGTAGCTATTATATTAAAAAATATGTGATTTTTTAATCTCATTCCAAATTTTATGTCGTCAACTTAAGAGTTCAACAAGAAAAAAATCATTCCTATAAGAGTATTGGCTAGGCCATAATCGTTTTTTAGATACTTATACATCCAAATGTAATATACATTCTCTGAAAGTAGATATAAAATGATTTGATTCACTAATACTTACTGATACATTGCTGTCACTTAGACAAATAAGAATTAGAAATCATAAGTTAAACCATCTAATCACATTTTATCGAAACTCATGCGCAGAACAAAGGCCGCTCCCTCTATTGGAATAATGCACTCACACGTTTGATCCGTGATGCTTTGACACTGTAGCTTGAAACACACGCGTGTCAACTCGTCTGGGTTTTGATACCTTTTATGTTATTATTTCTTTGTCACTTGCATTTATTAGGGATTGTGGGTACAGGATAGCATTCTTGAATAAGATTATATTAGCACTCATCAGCTCTCAATCCGATCAGCGTGGTGAAGAGTGAACAAAGATGAATTTGTTTTAACTAATGCTGAGCAGATCAAGTGGATCGTACTGAAATATATGTATTGGCTTACAGTTTGTTTCATGATTACATTTCTGTTTTATTTATACATTTCATTGAATGTAATCATCAAAAGAACTTGGTTCTTCACTCATTAATACTCTACGAAGTAATGGTATTCAAATATAGGGAGATTAATTAATAGACAGTAATATTTCATCAGAATATATCTGTGTTCTAGACAGTCATTTTATTTTACTTCAAAGTTAAAATTACAACGTAATCTTTTTTATTGTCTAGAGGTAAACAGCATAACAACAAAATCTTTTTATTTTTTACATGTATAGAGTGACTTATTATTTCAAGTGCTTTTTATGGAAACATTATCTTTTCTCATGGTCTAAATACCCTCACTATTACACCACCTTGTTTATCTAATAAAAAAGATCAAATAATCTTAATTTGAGCTATAGCATATTTAATAACTGGTTTTGTAAATAAATTTTCTCTCTGACGATATTGAACTATCTGTACTATATGTACTATCTGATGAACTATCTGTAATAATTGTCCATGGAAATTTATATATTTGAGTTATACTATTATCTTAATCTCCTAGCATGAAATTGAATTCAGTTCTTAGGACCAGCCCGAGGTAAAATAGCTAATTATATTATCACCTTGTTTTATAAGCTCACGTTGACTTGAAGAAAAGTATAACGTTTCTACACATGTTTAATTGAGCTCAGTTCCTCTCTATTCACTAAGACAAAATAAACTATTTAGATAATTCTTTGATGCTATCAACAATATGGGATAAATTAATTCACCGTAAGAAATTGAAATTAAATCAATGTGTTCCTGGTATTTATGGTGTGCCATAAATAAAAACTTACTTTTAATAATAAATATAGGTACAAATATTCTAATATATAGCGGACATTAAAAAAAAACAATTCTTCCTTCTTTTCCTAGAAATGAAGGAGTTTCTCACTGTCATAAATAATGCTTGCATCACCAGGTGCAAACATACCTTATAAATAAAACACTATTTTGGAAACAAACAAGTACGAAGGCTTTTTCCATCCCATCTCTTGAATCATAAAATTCAACTAGTCTCCTTGAAAATATATCAAATTGTGAGCCTGAAAGTACTTTTGTAATGTGTAGGAATATGTGTGACTTATGCTTCTGAATCAGATAAAATACTTTCTTAACCGTAAGGAAGAGGATGAAAATAATTCTACGAGCCAGATAACCTTTTAAAGATTTATTTGTACCCGAAATTGACACCAAAAGAGACACAATTAAGACCACGAAGTTTAATATTGGTAGGAAAACCAATATAAACGTTAACATTGATACGAAATAGGTATAAGATAGACAAAATCGTTAGTGTAATTTATTTACTACAAGTCATTTTGTGAAAAATGTAAGATCAATTTGACTAAAATACATGTTTACCTTATAACTTACCTCCATTCGCAGTGTAAGGGGATTTTGAATTACATTGAATGAACACATCAAATAGTAAGATAGCCTGGATGTATAAGTGGGTTAGGTGGTTGGCACACAAAGCCACTAGTCCATGGTTCAAATCCGTAACCTGTTTATAATTTAAATTCATTCTTCATTAGAAGGTTTTCTGAAAGCGGGTGATGTTTAAATGTGATTTTCAACCAAAATCCACTACAAAATGTACCACATAATGTATTTGCTATGTTGCGAGTTGACTTTGGGGTGCCAATTAGCTGTTTGAGTAATCTAGGAGGTGGAAACATTCAATTGAACAAATAAACGAGATGGAAACGTAGATATTTCTATTGGTAGGGGTGTCAGTATGTATGGCATCTGAGCACGACTCAAAATATTGGCAGTATACCCTTTTTATAAATGAATATAATTTAAAATTTTGGAAGTTATTTAAACTTTAAAGTTATTTACTAGGAAGCTTGATAATATGAGAAAGAGATAATTGTAATCACCCTGTCCTCTATTGGAGATGTTTGTTTAAAACTAACATAACAGTGTTGAAAGAAGTGAGCGAACGAACTGGTTTCGTGTAATTGTTTTGATGAGTTATTAAACATTGGGACGAAGCCACCGACAACCAAAAACATATTTTCCTCGTTTTCTCGGCAATTGGGATGATTTGAAGTATACATGATTATAATTTAGAGCTTACGAGGCTGACAAAATAATATCTAATCAGAGGGTTCACTCTGGATTAGAACATCGTATCATCGGGTACTTGTGGTGGAGGGTAACCATCGTACCCAAGGAACTGGGTTTGAATCCGTGAAGATGTCAGTGGAGCCATCGGTTAGGTATCCATTAGCAAGCCAGTTCTTTCCCAAAAGTCTTTATATCTTTTTGTAACATATTTTTAACATCACATTTCTGTAGTAACTTGTAGCGTTATTAATAAACCCTAAAAATAAAAACCTTCTATAAATTACGAACCAACACATCTTTTTTTTGCCACCATCCCTATCCTTCCCCGCATGCTATCCTGACAGATTAGGCCCGCACGAAGGGGGTTAGTGATGTAATGGGCTACTTCATAGTCCCAGTAACGCTTTAAAATACATATGACCTTGAATTTAACATGATTTTACTATAAGGATTGACATTTCAGTCATATAATATAAATAAAGTTGAAAATTTACTAACGATTTATCTATATTTTTTCATTTGATATTTTCACTATATGAACAAATTTAATAGCTTAGATTAATATTTTTAGTCAAATATTGCTACATCCTGATTTACATTTTGGAATACACATTTTGAATGAATCTTTCTACTATAAAGTTTCACTTCCTGTGTTAACTGTGTTAATAGTCTAGAACGATGTTATGTTACTTTGTAATCCAGATGAAACCAAAACCGCTTAGGCTGTAATTTTAAAGGAAAGCCTCCAAGAGACTCTTGGAGAATCTCAGCCATAATATTACAGCCGAGAGCACAAACTGAAGCCTTGGAATACAAGAGCCACAGTTTCAAAGTCTACTATAATTAGGACATAAAAGGAGATAGAAGTTTAGAAGCACAGGTGACCGGCTGGCTTGTTCCTAGCTTGTGAGCGAACATTCAAAATAGAACCGATACGGATAAAATTGTTTGGTGTATTTATACTAGCGCGTTGCTAATTATATGAAATTACTCTGGGTTGGATGTGTGGTTGACCTGGAGAAAAGCATTATGCTATTTACACGTTTTTATTGACTTCAATTCAGCTTAGTATTGTGAGAAACAGATGTACTACTAAGCTTTTTGTATAAAGCCTTATACTACAAAAACTTATAAAAAACTTAGATGAACTAAAACTTTTAGCTGTATTGAAATCAGATGTATTTGTTCCTTTTATTTACGGTGTGAGCTAAACAAATACTTTTATTATTGAATTTATCTTAACATATCTTAATACAACATTGGATAAGAAAAATCATCCTCTGCTTAACATTATATTTACTATAAACATAGTTTAACCTGGCCATAACTCTTCAATGAATTTATTAATAATGGGATCTGTTTAAAAATGAATAGATAATTTATGTAATTAATGTTTGTACAGCATTTTTAATCCTCTCTTGTAACTAGTTTTGGATCGTTTACAATCAAAGTGTTTTATAAAAATATGTTATGTTTACTTTAATTTTTTTAAACATACTGTTAACAGGGAAATGTCAAATGACGTAGACTTATCTTTCCAAGGTGTTTAGAGAAATTAAAACAATCTATATACAAAACTTTGTATATAACCATGAATATAATTTTTTAGATCAGACAAATAGCACACATGTCAACTTAGATCTTGATCACGTCTTCAGTCATTTAAAATTTTACAAATAAACAACCAATGAAAAAACAAATATAAATAAATAAGCGATATATCTATTAATTTTAAATGGGTTTAATATGTTCTACATAAGAATAATTATATCAATCTAGTCATATTTGTTTTTAATTGACGAATGCAAGCTAGCTTAGCAACGTAGACCTATAGTTAAAAGCTGGACGACATCCCAACAAGTGGTGTGCTTATTAAAACTGTTTTATGGGAAAGGTGTATTATATGACTTCAATTGTTGGTAATTGAACTGGCTGAGCCGATTGGTAAATCTTTTAAGTCTGTCAAATCAAATGTATAATCAAGAATAAAATAGAAATAATATATCCTATTTCAATTAACTGAACTACTTTCAATATTATTGAATAAATTAATATATATATATATATATATTGGGGAATTACAAACTTCCACAAAGCTAGAATGTCCATACTAAATATAGTGTAGGGCTAAAACAATTTAGACTGTTAGTAACTTGAAAATAACACTTTAACTAAAGTAAATATTCACTAGCTAAATTAAAGCAAACTACATTGTACACTTTTTCACTTTTTGAAGATAATGTCTCTCAGATGAGTTCCACCGGACGTCCATCGCTTTCCTCAGCATGGATTGTCAATTGTTTCCGCCTCACCCTGTATATTAACTATTATATAGCTAATAAATGTTCCTTCAGGAAAATTCTGGACAACACTTCTTTAAACTAGACAGAAATGTTTCGAACTTGGTTTTTGTTTCTCACCTCGTTTTAATACTCTCTTCGTTCTATACACACACACTAATCACGCTAATAGAGTAGGAATTAGGAAGGTCTGTCTACCTTTAGAAAGTAGACGGAGAATGGGAAATCATTATTTAGGTAAAAAGAATCTCAGTACATTAAACGGGGATTCGGCCACCCATTCGGTTCTAAATAATATGTTGATTGTTTAGTGACTTTATTTAACTCATAATCATTGTTTATTATTATATAAGGTCCATTGTCTAAGTGTTAACTCAAAGTAAATTTATTTGTCAAAAATTAAAAAAAAATCTATTAAAGGAAACTGGACTTTTTTTTTGCCTTTCGCTTTAACTATAGTGATATATCAAATAAGCAAATTCTCGGTTTAATTATGTATATTTCAAAGAAAAATTAAGAAATTATATTGGATAAATATTATCCTATACCTTAGTCAGTAGCGTGTCTTTTTCTAACCTAAGGGTACAGGGTTCTTTTCCGAAATTGCCGAAAAATGTACCATAAGTGAAATGTGATTTACCTTTTCACAGTGTTAAATTAACGGGCGGGAACTGGATGTTTACCTGTCCTAGTCTTAAGTTAGATTATAATACATATTAATTTACGACAGGCCTAGTAAGCCGGTAGTGTGAACATATATGTGTTGAATATAAAATTGACCCAGGACATGTGCTGTAAACAGTAATGGATTTAAAGTAAATTTAGATAAAAATTAGTAGATGCAGTTTTAGAAACAGTTTAGCCTTGATTGCTTAAGTCGAAAGTCTATTTACTCCTTGTTCTCGACCTCGAGTATCTTGGGGTAATGTGCTCAGAACCCGATGTTTGTGGTTTAAAACCAGCCGGGGTCGACGGATTCTTCTTGAGCGACAAAAGTACGTATCACAATTTCCTTCCAATGGGAAGAAAAGCCACCGGTCCAATGTCTATTGTGACATGTAAAATAACTCTGAAAGTTATGTTAAATACCTTTACCGGCATTATCGGTAGGCCCTTTGGCTTTTGCTCATAGAAATCTTTGTGCGCTAATATTATCAGTCATTTCAGAAAATGCTTGTTAAAACCTCAGATAAATATAAAAAATACTCTTTCTTGGGTTTCATTTTGTCCCAAACAATGCTTGATGTATGAGTTAGTGATTCCTATGAGTCCCTGTTCTCCTAAGTATGTAGATGGCCTGTAAAGCTCATTGAAGGAGCATCAAAAAGCTGGATTAATTGTGCACAGGTCCAACATTCTAGCTCAGTTTGTAGCGTGAATGTCTACTGTGCCAACGGTCCCGGCGTGGCCAAAAAATATATTATTGATGAAATGTGGGTGTAACCCTTCACAGTGAATAATTAATTACTGGGGACTGGCTGTTGTGTTTTTACTTGATTTAAGTTATTCCATAGGTCGTGTGCTGGTATAATCAGTCGGTTCATAAAGTGAGAGTTAAATACCATAAATGAAAAAATAAACCCACCAATATTGATTCCTATGTCTAGGATAGTTGTTAATATACTGACACACATTGCTCGCTCCTGACAGATGAAGATGTCTTTTGTTTTAAGCCAACAGGATTATATTTTATATGTATGTTATTGTACAAAGAATATTTGGTTTTATCACTTATAAAATTTAAAATTTGGCAATACCACAACTTTGTAACAATAATAATAAAAGGTTTTGCATAGAGACACATTTTGAGTAGTTCACATCAAAGTGATAACTCTAAGTTAATGATTCAATATTTATTAATTTAAAACGGCTAGAAGGTGGCCCACCCCTTCTAACCGTTTGCCAACGCCACCCCTTCTAGCCGTTTTCCAACGCAATCATTCTAACCGTTTAGTACCAGATAGATTTTTTTTAATCATAGCCATTTTGATTTAAAAGGGAATCAGACTTTATGATGGGCTATTTTTTATTTTTTCAAACATCCCTAATTTTTTACTGATTCCATCTAGTTTATACTACCAAAATATTGTTTTCTGCATCCAATAATAATTTATAGTTGTTAGCATTTGAGACCCGTGATTATAAGTTGATGTTTTGGACCCACCCTGGGATATTAATGATTGATTACCCTTATTTTCGTTACACCAATAAAGTATATTGTACCATCCCCCTGTAGGTGGCTAGATTCAACCTTGGGGTTAAAAGCCAGGTGCAACATCAACTGGTTAGAATGTTCTCCTTTATTTCTAAATCGTACCTCCAGACAAATTAAGGAGCGTTATACTAGCTTTTGGACCTGCTTCGGTGGTCGCATAGTCCAAGGCGTCACTCTTTGAGTTAGATTAGACTGCCGAAAACAAGAAGATCAAGGTTCGAAACCCGTTTGGGTAAACTGGGATTTTTTTTTTTTTTCTAAAAATAATTTTCTACTATACCTTTACTCAAAGGCTGGTACATTTCCTCTGAATTCAATCTTCCTTATCAGCGTAATTAGTTCATATTATGGTATAACCTGAACAGGTAGTAAAATTAGGGACTAAAGAAACGGTTTACATCAAGCATTTTCTCTTCATATATAATATAGGTACCGGACACTGGGTATTGATCGGTAAAAACCTAATTTCTCTTAAAAAACACAAACTGTATTTGAATACCCAAGTCCAAATGACTGTTAAATTTATTATATTTGTCCTCTCCAGGTTAACGCGGACTATGAAGCGGCCGTTCATCAACACGGACTGGTCACCTCTGTGGTGGGTCTCAGGTTCGAGGTGATGCCTTATCATTTCCTGGCAGGAAAAATGCAGGTCCGATGCGTCTCCACAATCTCCACGGGCAGAGATATCTTGCAGGAGAAGATGTCTCCCCTGATAGACAACAGAGAGGCCATGTTGCTCGGTAATTAGACTTACATTCGTAATAATATGTACAATGTTCCTCGGTAATTAGCTTTGCATCCGTAATAATATATACTATGATGCTTAGTAATTGTATTTGCATCAGTAATATTATATACCATGTTGCTCAGTAATTGGCTTTGCATCAGTAATAATATATACCATGCTGCTCAGTAATTGGCTTTGCATCAGTATTATTATATACCATGCTGCTCAGTAATTGGCTTTGCATCAGTAATATTATATACCATGCTGCTCAGTAATTGGCTTTGCATCAGTATTATTATATACCATGTTGCTCAGTAATTGGCTTTGCATCAGTATTATTATGTACCATGTTGCTCAGTAATTGGATTTGCATCAGTATATTATATACCATGTTGCTCAGTAATTGGATTTGCATCAGTATTATTAATACCATGTTGCTCAGTAATTGGCTTTGCATCATAATATTATATAACATGTTGCTCAGTAATTGGATTTGCATCAGTATTATTATATCTATGTTGCTCAGTAATTGGCTTTGCATCTGTATTATTATATACCATGTTTCTCAGTAATTGGCTTTGCATCAGTATTATTATATACAATGTTGCACAGTAATGCTTTGCATCAGTAATATTAAAGGCTATGTTACTCGATATAATATTTTATTGTTGGTGTTTAAATACATTATTTTATCTTGAAACTGCTATACAACTATATATTTTTGAATAATATCTACAAAACTATCCATTAAAATTAAGAAAATTCTTTTTAACTAATTAATAGAATACTATAAAATTAAAATTGTGAGTCATCATTAAAGTCTTAGGTGACCTGATGGTCTAGGGGTAAGGTGTCAGACTTCTGTGCTGGCGGCCGGGGTTCAATCCTCGGTCCCGGCACAGATTTATCTGATTTCCAAACCCTTCCTTCACCTCTGACAAGACATCTTGTGAATGTGGGGAATGCAAGGCCTCCACCGTGGTTCGGATTCCACGTTAAACTGTAGGTCCTCCATTTCATCTCACAATCACCCTACCATTACACAATAGCGTAAGTGCGTATAACCCGAACGGGTAGTAAGACGCGGTGATAATAATAATAATAATAATAATAATAATAATAATAATAATATTTGGTTTTGATTGTCCCCTCAGTATTTGTACAATCAGTAAGTATAATAAATTGTACCCCATCCCTGAACTCACCTCTGCTTTATTTTGACGCAACCGCTTTGAAAATAATTATCAATTAGTATTGCAAAATGTTTGAATAAAATTGAGAAAGTTTTTTTTTTAATTCATGCTATATATATTTTTTTATTTGTGTACATAATATATTATTTGTGTTTTTCCTCTTTCCATAAATTTGTTGGCAAGTTATTATGGAAACTAATGTGGATTGTCTATTTGGAAATAAAGTAAATCACAATTTAAATTAGTTACACATGTGTCACATACGCGGGCTGTAGTGTTTGTGTGGAAATACTTATGTATATGTGTATGAATAACCCGCCTCGGTGGCGTAGTTGGCTAACGCGCTTGTCGTGTTGAGCCCCACTGCTGAGGACGGGGAGATCGAGGTTCGAATCTCGGTCGGGTGAACTGGGGTGGTTTTTCCTAAATAGTTTTTCACTCTCCCTCCACGCAAATGCGGGTTCACTTCCTCTAATTCAACCTTCCCAATTCCTAATCCATTAGCGTAATTAGTACTAAAAGCGTAAAACCCGAACGGGTAGTAAGACGCGGTGCTAAATATAAAAATGTGTATGAATACAAAATATATAAATCGTAATAATTTTGTTTATCAAGTAAGACAAAGATTAAAATATAGCTATTTTGTAAGAGATGTTTACGAATGGGACAAGTTTGTCATTTGGAACACTTAGGGTGAACGGAAAGGACTCGTGAGAAAAAGCCAAGTTTCTGCTTTCAATTTTTATAACATACATTATTTTGGTCATATCAAATAAAAATGGTTTAAATAGTTTAGGTTAGCTGAATGTTTTAAACATGATAGTTTCAACAATACTTAGATAATATTTTCTCTGGGCATCCTCGAGTATTTTAGTCAATAAAGACTTTTTATAAAAAAAAAAACCCAGCAAAAACCAACACCTCATCTTTCGACATTTTCCCTCCCTTCTTAAGAATTAAATTTATGTCTAAGAGCAACCACAGGTTTAACTTATTTGAACATAAACAATTCATAATAATAACATTATTATTATTAGCACCACGTCTTACTACCCGTTCGGGTCATACGCAATAATAATAATATACATAATCAATAGTATATAAAGCAACCACGTTCAGACGGAGTGATGATGTGTTTTTATATTATTCAAATATAAAAATAGAATATTATAACATAAATAAAAATTTAAAATAAAGGGTTATAAAATTGCTAGAAAAATTATTTTTCTTCAAACCAAAAGTTCAAAATGTAAGCTCAATTATAATATATTTCTTATAAATTGTAGATAAAATGATATATGATTTCACGCTTAAACTTTGGAAAGAATTTAAATTACAATGATTTTATTTAATCGTCATACTCTTGATAATCCATAAACGTGATTGTACACTTATAAATTAATAATAAAATTGAAATATTTTATAATTTTACATATATTATTATTATTAGCACTGCGTCTTACTACCCGTTCGGAATATATTATTAAAATAACTCTGTTTAAAATAGTAGAACCAGAGGTATTATCTCCTTCTTTATTTAACTACAAAATTACAATTAGTAAGATCTTATTTTGATTTAAAATGAAATAATTTTAGCAACATGGAGTAAATAATAATATTATACGCTGTGAAATATTACTATGACTTGTTATATTTCAGAGATAATAACGTAAATGCCTAGTTATTGTTCTCCCTATTGCAAGCACATTAAATAAAGTAGCATACAAAATAAATGAAGAGATATTTTGTTTTTAAATTGATAAGTGTAAAGTTTTATCTCAAAATTAATAAACCAAGATCCTGAAATTACTTTACTTTCTTTCAAAACTTTAAAAATCCATACAGGCCTAATCTTTAAAATTACTTACATAAAGTGAATACTGTTTCAAAGTGTTTATAACTATTCTCTCTTGCCTTGGACAAAACTAACTTGCATTTATTCGTGGCAGGATTAGATAAAATACATAATTTTGTTGAGAAAGCGTGTCTGCAAATTTTGGTTAATTATGGGATGCGTAGAGTATCTAAATATAAAAAGATCAAATACATTTAAACGAGAAATAAGATAATATATCATATATTAGCTTAATAAATGTTTTATATGTTACTAATATAATATTTTGGTTCATTCTGATCTAAGTAATGACTCGCCTCGATGTCTTAATTGACTAACGCGCTTGTTCTTTTGCTGAGGATGGGAGATCGAGGTTCGAATCTCGGTCGGGTGAACTGGGGGTTGCTTTACCTAAATGGTCTTCCACTCTCCCTCCACACAAATGTGGGTTCAATTCCTCTAAGTTCAACCTTCCCAATACCTAACCCATACGAGCAATTAGTATTTAAGAGTATAAGCCGACCGGTGGAAGACGTAATGCTTATATTAATATCTATCAAATGGCTGTTTGAGTGGTATCGAGGGTTCACATAAAATAACTTAATCTAATTTTGGTAGTTTAAAATTTTAAGCATTTCCTAGCGTGTTTTGAAATGATTAATTTATACTTAGATCAGCGGTCACACCAAATAGTGTTTTAGAAAAAAAAAAAAGGAAAATGTTGATCTTAGATTATCACAATCAATTTAATGGACATAATCAATTTAATAACACGAAAATGCTGCCTTCTACCTTGTAATACACCATAAAAAAGTATAAATAAAAACTTCAGCGAGCGTTACTTCTTATTACAAACCATAACTCATCTTCTTTTTTTTATAAAAAAAACTCTTTTCATCTTTAACTTCACAAAGGGACTAAAAGGGGGCATAATATCACATCAACAAATTGCAGTGGGGGAAATTGAAAATGTTGAAAGGGGCGGTATACTCAGTTGACCTTTGTAAGGGAACGGAACGTGACTAACTGATTCCCTAAAGTCACGTGATCATTATAAATAACAGAGTGGACAAGGTGGTCGGCCAATCACAAGAATTCCTCTGGGCTCAGTTGTGTGTATGTGTGTGAAAGACTAAATGGGCTTTAGTGTGTGTACGCTTGTGTGAGTGTCCGAAGAGGCCATGAAACTTAAAGGGACTTTAATTACACACTTGGTGGTGGCCTTGTAATAGATTTAAACACTTGGTTTGGGGCAAAGTTAAATGGAGTTGCGACATCTCTACGGGAGGTCATGGCCTACCGGCCACTTGGGTCAGCCATTAAACATTCTGCACGATGGCTCGACTTGGAACTAATTAAAGGACCCTCCAAATTCCTTACCTTCTAATCTATGTCCTGTGAATCTCCCTAGGGTACGTCTTCTTTAAGGTCCTGTAGGTTTTAGATGCAGGGACGTGCTTTCTCCGGTGAAGAGACAACGTTTAGTCTCAAGATAAACCAAATGAAATTCACACAAATTCTTCTTACAAGTCTATTCATTGCCATTTACGGTTACACAAAGTTTAATTTAAAAATCTAGAGTAGTATATTATTATTAGTTTTTATTAAATAATACAAACAACGTTTCGGTACATTGTTATAGTTAAATAATACATTTATTTTCCGAAATATCACCAAACATCGGGACCTTTTATACAGGCGTTTCGTGAAGCATGTTCTCTAAATACACAGGAGACAATAAGAGCTTTTATACACTGCCACGCGTCATTTACACCGTCGTGATACGAAAAGTGTGTCACCGTAATCTAGAGAATGCCGTAACCTAAAAATGACGTAAGACTATCCAAGATAAATTTTATTCAATGGGGCCTTTTATACAGGAGTCACTTTTGTGTCACAGTGCCGGCGAGGCCACAGGGCTACCCACCTCTACGTCACTGTGTTGGAAATTCAGTGGATCTTAGTACCAGTATCAGTGCACTTCTGAAGCAGGTCAGTGCGTTTCTTATGGTTGGGTATTTAATGTCTACAGCTTTATTTGTTCCTGAAACAGCAACTCTAAACGGATCCATCGCATGGGGTAGAGAAGAAGAGGCTGGCAACCCTGGTATCTGCTTTTTATTTCCTCCCACTCTTTCCATGACGCGCAGCAAATGCTGTTTGTATGAAAGCAAACGCCCATGACGCGCGTCACGTTTGTCGCACGTCACGGAACGCCTGAATAAAAGGCCCTAGGTTGCTTTTATGCACGTTTGGTGTCGTGCGACACACGATGGCGAGAGCCATTGCGTTTTGTATGTTCATTTAATGCACGCAGCATTTGCCGCCCATCGAAAAAAGTTGTAGTGGGGGAGGATAGATGATATCAGTTCTGCTATTGTCTTTGTGTTAAGATGTATCTATGCGCCATCTATTTGGCGTATTCTCACTTTATGTTGAAAAAAGGAAAAGAAAATTGGATGTTCATCTCATAAACTTTGCAAGTTTTAAGATGGGACATTTCGTAACCTCTAAAAAAAATTCAGAGACGATAGGGACAAGCTTTTAAAAAATATTTTTGAATGGTAAAACACATAACAAACTCCTTTCTATCAATTGACTTTTCTTAACATTTCTGGTTTTATACTCCTCCGATAACGAATCTCAAATTACTTTATTTTTTCGACCTCATCTTTGAAACGTTCAATTTCCAAAGTATCATTTTTTAAATAAAAATGATAAAAAATTATCATTTACTCAAATGACACAATAATCCTATTTGTAAACCTCCAGGCAACTGGAACAATATTCTTTACTAGACAGGGGTTGGCAGCTCTGATGTCCAGACAACGGAGGGCAGATAAGTAGCGCGTTTACATAGATGGACCCTTAAGATGACATGTACCTATAATATTTCGTGTGATTTTTTCCGCTGGTATTTTCTTGGACACGATGGGCATGTTTTTTGTACGGCAGGGCATAAAAAGTATCATTTGGTCCCAGTGACTCACAAAACGCGACGGCTTTACCGTCGTGTGTCGCACAGCATGAAATGCCTTCATAAAAGGGCCCTAAGGAATTTTGGCTATAAGCGTTTTTAATACACTGATATTGTAGATATGGGCAAGGTCTGATTTAAATAGAATATAGCGTATTAGCGTAGAGGGAGGGTGGTCAATGGTTCTACCCTCAGTACACCTACCCAAGATTCCAGCTCCAAGCTTCTATTCACAGTCAACCGGACTAGATGAGACTTACATCAGGTCTGCGTGCCCACATATGTGGGTACTTTGTTGTAGGTGTGTATCTATTATACAGCTGGTAAATACACGAACCGGGGGGAACGTGGAATAAACATCAATATCCTTCATTCTGGTTTGCTGGCAGTATGGAAATGACTTTTATAGTCCCATATTGGTGGGTGATCTTAGGGTGGCGGCTTTTAAAATATTTTCCCATTATGTCTCCACGAAAATGCGAGTGTATTTCCTTTGAATTACAACCTCCTCATTCCCACCCCAGTATAGTCACCGAAGGAAACTGATACACTAAAATGGTTTAAATTTAAATTTTATTATTACACTTAATTATATATATATATATATATATATATATATATAATATATAAAATAAAATAACTGATGTAATATTTTTTTAATTTATCATACAATATAATGTTTACATCCAATATTGTTTACAACCCGAGTCAGTATTTTATTCAAGGCCTATATTTTCCTTTACCAACTTTTTAGGCCTATCGTAGCTTCATGTGCCTTATAATCTAATTTAAGACTAGGGCAGGTACAACATCCAGTCCCCCAGCCGTTAATATATAATTGTGAAAGGGTTAACCCACATTTCACTGATGATACATTTTTCAGCCATTTAGGGAACCGAACCCGGGACCTGAGACATACTATCAACTAAGCTAAGGCGTCGGATCACACAGTATATTTACTACTACTACTACTAATACTACTACTTACTACTACTACTACTACTACTACTACTACTAATAATAATAATAATAATAATATAATAATAATAATAATTTATAGTTAAATAAATTAATACAGTAGTATTGGTCACCACACTTAAGCTTATAATCTAATCACTTAAGAGAATAAAACAATAATACATGGTGTCACGTTAACCCCTTTATTAGGACACTGGGAGACTCAGTAGAGAAAAAACTTGGCCCATCACCATTTACCTCACAAAATGACAAAATCCTGAGATGATCTTAAGAGGCACAATACACAAATATGCATACATCACTTCCAATATAACTTAGTATTCAAACTGATTACATGTAACGTCACAATGAAGAGATGTTTGAACTCAGCCTCTGACCTAGTTGGATACTGACTTTTAGTCGCTAAGCCATCACTGAAGTGAGGAATGAACCGACAACCCAGCTCTTGAAGGAAGGACACACCAAAAAACAAATGATGGCAACTCAACGAACTATTCTACCCGCTATTGTTATTCTTCTCCGCACCCCTACCTTCCACCTTATTTCTGTCCTTGGTTTATTCCACCAGGTGACCATGTCTCTGGTAGGTGGGAGAATATTCTCGAACTCTTCCCTCTCACTCCTCTTCCTTCGTTCTCACTCTCTTTATGCATGTGACGTTTGGTTTTCTGTGCTATAGAAGCCATGTTCAAATATAGTTGTCTCTTGTGATTCTCTTATACGAGGTTAGTAGTCTCTGTTTTTCACCGCTTGAGAGTTTTAATCTTTGTTTAGAGGCTACGGCCATGTTATTTGAGGAAAGACGCCGTGGGTAATCTGAAGACGATAGTTAGATTTATTACTTTATAATTTATCATGGGATAGCAGGACATTAAATTTAGGACTTAGATTTAAACTGCCATTTTTCTAGTTTGATGTTAAGTTATTATTAGTATTTACCAGGTTTCTGAATTATAGGTGTTTATGTGTGAATTTTTAATAGTCACATGGTTCAAGGTTAGGAGTCGCCAAGTTGTTCTACTAACTGATAGTTGTTGATAGATATATAACTATAAATATTTAATCAAATAGAGAGTATTTATTCTTTAACTACGTGGATCTTAAACAAGGTTTGTATGCCACCCGATCGCGATAATATGGTCTCGTAATAGTTAGTTTCAAATCGCTAAAGTTTTGATGGGATAAAGTTGGGTGTCATTGTTGGCAGCTTCGTAATCTATACAGGTCAAGTTTGATGAACAAATTATACATTTTGTCGGGTCATTATTATATTTTGTCTTTATAACGTATAACCCTAGGTATAGAAATATTGTAATACCTTGTACGCAAACGTAAACTTGTCATTATTGGGAGTAAGTGAATAATTTCTTCAGTAATATCCCTTTTAAATGAAATGTTCCTTTTTTTATATCATTACAAGTGCTTTAATTCTAAGTTTTAATGTGTTTCTGAAGTAGTTGGATTTTGGGTCTGATAATCAGTTGGGCTCGATTGTAAATGTTATTGCAATTTTTTCTATATATTCTCTTATAAAGAATTGCCTGTTTTATTATAAGGATCTATGATCTAGCGATAGTTCGAGTAGTACCTTTTAAGAAAACTGGAACTGTTATTATAATATGGTCTACGATGGACACCAGTTATAATGATATTGAATTTATCGCAAATGGTGCCCCACGTTGGGCGCCAATTATTATAATATGATCCATGATGGGCACCAGTTTTAGTGATATTGAATTTATTGTTGACCCACGATTAGTCGCCAATTATGATTGAGGTTTTAAATTGATATTTTACCTGTGATACTGTGCCAATTATGTTGATACGAGATTATAAACTGATAAAGATGTGGATGTGGATGATACCGGATTTTGTGATAGTGAGGCGTACATACGTTACTACGTACTCATCACATGGCTATGTTATCTAACTATTTATTATTATTAGAATACTTATAAAATAAGTAAGACCTTTACATTTGCACACGATTTATATAGATGTCTGCACCTTTGGTGATTAAGATTTATTATTAATAATACAGTTTTTTTAATTTACGGACTTTTTTCTGTGATATTACATGTTCCGTGTTCCGTGTACTGTTAAATGTTATATTACTCCGTAGATTTGTGCTACGGCTCTTAATATATTACCGGCACTGTCAATTACTGCCTTACTGCTATTTAATATATTACCAGCACTGTGTTAACGAGCTGCGTGATGAATCGAACTGTATAGATCTGTGCTACTACTATGTTATATTACTGAGTTCTCTGTGAATTTACACGTCCAATGTTGCTTATATCTGACCTACCCCTTGCCTCTTTGACCCTTGTCACCAGTGTTAAACTAGTTAATAGGAGAACTTCTGGTAGCCTGATGTTGTGAAGTCTAGCCTCCTATTGGGTAGAGGGAGCCAGCGTGTCACAAGAGTTTGCTAAATACAACGGAGTTGATCTTTTAAAGAAAATAAGTTTTATGGTGCAATATATTGAAATTACTTCTGAAAAGCGCTTAACTCTCCATGGAATAAGTATTAAAAGAATATTTGACATTCAGTACTTTAAATAAAAATTCACTTCATCCATGACTTTTTTAATACACGAGAAGGATCCAAAATGGTATCACAACATTTTTAATATGCTACTATATATAAACATACATAAATAAATTGAAAATATTTAATGTTCTAGTAGTCTAATGATAATGATACAGTGTTAAATTCGGTTCATTTTGTATATCTAAATATACTTTTATATACCCTTTTTAAAAATATAATATAATTCTATTAAATAAAAACCAAAGAAAATATTCTAGTGGACCCTCTCTGTTTTGTTACCTTCCGCCCCATTAGCTATCGTTTATTTTTTGTTGGCTAAAGTATATATAATTTTCCTTTTTGGTGATTATTTAGGTATTATGTGAAGGAGTCCAGCTAGAAACGGTTATATATATATAAGGATGAAGAATGGATGCAAATATTGTATATTGATCAGTCGTGGTATCCATAGCCTTGTTTTTTATAGATCCAAGTAGACAATAATATCTGTACCAAGTCCACAATGATCAGCTGTAGTAGTATCTTTAGACTTGTTTCTTATAGCTCCAAGTAGACAAATGACCTTACAAGTCAAAACCACCCTCATTTTATATAATGATTATATGTGCTCTCTTACTTTAAAAAAACTCCAAGTACTAGGCCTGCAGTATAACTATATTAACGAGCAGGTGCCCTCTACTCGCGAAGATAGTACCAGATTCGGTGAAAAGAGGGGGTCCATTCGGTCAGAATAACAAACACATTGGATGTTAATCTCACTTTTCTAAATCGGATCCAGTATTTTTTAATTTAAAGTAGCTCCTCATTTGTCCTCACGAGGTTGAGCTTACCACATCTTAGACCCACTGCTTAATAGAAACTCTGTAAGCACCTGGGATAAAAACTAGGACCCCAGGATCCGTAGCCAGGAAATGTTATCACTAAGCTTATATAATATACTATTGGATTTTCGCAGCGATTTCTTCAGATTATTGAACTAAAATTTATACTAACATTTTAATGGGAAATGATCTCTATAACAAGATTCACTCTACTTTCTAGCTAATAGTCTACTCGTCAAGAACATATATATTTTGGTGTCTAATTTGAATCAAAACGTTTATTTCCCTTTGGGACCATGATGATAAATTTAAAACTACCCCTCTTCCGCTTCTCTATCTATTTGTGGCACCAAAACACTCAAGTTAAAATTAATTATTACTTTTAACCAATGAAAAATATTTTATTTATCCATACATCTAAACACAAATCATGGTTTCCATGGTGATGTACACAGATTGCGATTGAACAGGGGAACCCTTGCGTACACGGAATTAAAAATTGAAAATTCACTAGGAAATTTGGGTTTTTGTTTTGAGCCACTATTTTTTGCCGATATCCTAACCCATAACGTTTAAAATGAGTGGAGGTTTGTCAAATAGGTTCAACCATTTTCTCGCAATTTCACTTACCGAAAAAGGGTTTATCAAATTATCCAAAAGAGCAGAGATAAACATTCAAAAACATTAAAGAGGAAGGATAAAAATCAACAATTCTATATCTATATTATACATAACCTGATATAATCGCTTTGTTTGATAAATATACAAATAACTGCCGTAATGTTTCTATTGTTGCGTCATACCACTAAAGTAAGAGTTGAGTTGGTATTATTTGTAACCAGAGATACATATTTTATCTACATATAACACTCATACACAAAGCAGGGTCTCCATGGTGATTTAAACAAAGAATGAAAAGCTGAAAAATTATCTGAGAAAGTAAGCCTTTTGTTGGAAACTACTATTTTCCTGACATCCAAGATCCCTAACCTTTAAAATGGGAAGACTATTTTCAAAATCTGTTCAGCCATTTCTTAGCAATTTCTATTACCGCAAACGGGCTTATAAAATTAGGGTAAGAAGAGAGGTAGTGATAGAATTCAAGAGAGTGTTTGAGAGAGGGAGTTAGAGAGAGAAATTGAAAGAGTGAGTTTGAGAGAAAGAGTGTTTGAGAGAGAGGTAGTTTGAGAGAGAAATTGAAAGAGTGAGTTTGAGAGAAAGAGTGTTTTAGAGAGAGGGAGTTTGAGAGAGAGGGAGTTTGAGAGAGGGAGTTTGAGAGTAGAGGGAGTTTGAGATAGAGGGAGTTTGAGAGAGAGTTTGAGAGATAGAGAAAGAGTTTGAGAGAGAGTGAAATTGAGATAGAGTGATAGTGTTTTTGAGAGCGTTTGAAATAAAATGGTTTGATAGATAATTTGAGAGAATGGAAGTTTGAGAAAGAGTGAGTTTGAGAGAGAGAGAGGAGTTTGAGAGAGTGTTTGAGAGAGAGCGATTGTTTGTGAGAGATCGTTAAAGAGCTAGAGAGTTAGAGATAGAGAGAGAACGTTTAGGAGAGAAAGAACTTTTGAGAGAGAGCGTTCGAAAGAGAGAGCGTTTGGGAAAGCGGGATTGTTTGAGAAAGAGCTTAAGAGAGAGTATTATAAAGATAATGTGAGAAAAACTGTGTGATAGATCGTGTGTGGGAAATAGGAATGAAGTGTGAGAGAGAAAATGCGAGAATGTTATATAATAGAGAATGTGTAATAGTGTGTGTGGTGGGGGGGTGAGTGTGTGTGTGTGTGTGTGTGTGAGAGAGAGAGAGAGAGAGAACTTGAGACAGAGTGTCAGATAGATAGAGAGGATGTGAAAATATATATGAGGTACATAAAACATTACTTTAAATATCATATTCTCAAAAATAAACGGTAAAATGAAAAAATAGCTTAATTTATGCATTAGCATAGTGTTACTATTTGCAAAAATGAACATCAGAAGCCCATTATTTGAATATAATTAACATCAAACCAATTATTTGAAAAAATAAAAACCAAAACGCATACTTAGGTAGTTAAAATGGCTACTTTTAAACATTAATCAAGATAATTTTATCGTTTTTGAATCTATAATACATACCAAAACATATTTAAACATCATTTTATATAAGAAAAACATAACGTAGACAATATTTTCATGAACTTAACAACTTATCCTTTTAATTTTCGAATTATACTCAATATTATTGATTGCAAATTAATGATAACAACATTCCAATAAGAAATAAATGTTTCACCAATTTAGGCATCTTAACTAAGATATGTTATGACCAGAATCCAAAGAGAAATTTGTAATGTGTTTGGATAAAAAACAAAGAATGAGTTATTTTTTAGCCAAAGAGATATATTTTATTTAGATATTTACAGCCATGCAGCAAATAACGGTTTCCATGGTGTCTAAACAAAGAATGAAAAAATGAAAATTCTCTGTAAAAAACGGGTTTTCGTGGATAGCTCTTATTTTTCCCGACATCCTGGACTCCTAACCGTTAAAATGGGTGGTAGTTTATCAAAATCTGTTCAGCCATTTCCTCGTAATTTCTATTACAGGAAACGGGATTATCAAATTTTATATAAGGATTAGAGGATTAGATTATTAACTTAATGTTAGTATCTAGAATAATGTTTATTTTTTTAGAACTGCATCTCAATACTTGTTCAGGTGGTGCGCATAAGTACTAATAAAGCTGTTGGGAGGTATTAGGAAGGTTAAATATAGAGGATATGTACCGCACTTGCATGGAGTAAGAGAGGAAAATCATTTATGTAAAACCACCCACAGTACACCCGACCGGGATTCAAACGGTATCCATTCTTCAGCAGTCTGGTATATTGCGAGAATGACGTCTTATACCATGTGGCCACTGAAATAGGCTTCCAGTTTTGTAATTTTGTTCAAACCAGATTAATGATTCTTTACCTTTGTGGTACAAAGAAGTTTCTTTAATGATTATGTTCTTACCATAATTATCATTAATTATTTATCAGGCAATTTTCTTTATAAGGAGAGAAAAAGAATGAAACTATCCCAAGTAACTTTGAAGAGAAAGTTGGTTTTGAATAAACAATTTGATCTCAAAGATTTCAAAAATAAACATACAATAAGTTTGGTGAGAGATTTAATAAAAATATAAATAACGGAAATAATTGTTAGTCCTTAAAAAATACGAGAAATATTTAATGGTTTTACATAATGTAAAAAGACAATTTCAAGTAAAATATAATAATTATGGTCTTTAATGATTACTCAAATTCTTAATCAAGGTGAAACATCAGAAAGCAGACAGAATATCAACTTCTAGTCTTCAGTAGACCTCGGTGTTCTTGGTGTAAAGTGCTCGCCATAGGATCCGATGTTCATTGGTTCAAACCCTGTCGGGGTTGTTGGAGTTTTCTTGAGCGATACAAATCCGTAGCACAACTTCCTTCGGAGTGGAGGTAAAGCCGTTGGTCCCATGTCGATTGTAGCTTGTAAAGGAACCCGGGGAGGAATGTGAATATACCTGTTTTGTGAAAATTACTATTCCCTCTCTTTCTCGCCCATAAAAATTCTCATGCTCTAATATAATCAGTTGGTTTAGCAAGTACATGTTAAATACAACAACTAAATACAAACTTATATTCAGATCAAAACTCTCTCTCTTAATTCCAAAGTGGTTTAGTTTTTCAACATATTTATAAAATTACAATTTATTTGAATGTAGATATTTTGAATATGAGTATATCGTGGTGGTGCCCAATCGAATAACGTCAAACTCTTTAATTTGAAACCTACTTATAGATTACAAGTGATCTCAGTATATCTTATAGAGACTTCAATGAGATATCGTTATTATCGAGGGAAGGGGCTTCCCGGGGAGTCATTTGACCATTTTATGAAATCCATTGGTCCTACACACAACAAAACCATCAAATTTAGGTCTTTTCCTTGTTCGCGACTTCATGAAAAATATTAAATTTCACTGCTACCAGCTTCGGTGGCGTAGTTAGCTAACGTGCTAGTTTCGTGTTAAGTTATACTGCCGAGGACGGGAAGATTAAGGCTCAATTCTTGGTTGGGAGAACTAGGGTGGTTTTCCATAAATAGTTTTCCACTCTCCCTCTACGTAAATGCGGGTTCACTTCCTCTAAAATTCAATTTTAACAATTCCTAATCCAAAAGCATAATAAGTACTTAAGCGTATAACCCGAACGGGTAGCAAGACGTGGTGTTAAATAAGTATTTAAAAAATGCACTGCTTATTTCCATTTAAAAGGTTTTTCTATAACTGTTTTGCTACTGATCCAAACACTATCACTTCTTCCATAGCTGTAGAAATCTTGTTCTAATTTTTATGATGTTGACGTTCACAAAACAACACAAGCTTCCATCTAAAGTCAGTGAAAAGATATAAACTAAAAATACAACCACTAATACATTTTTATAACATAAAACTTAATGGTAAGTTTCAGCATTATCTGATTAAAGTGTAAAATAATAGATATATTTTATTTTCATAAGCCTAAATATAATTATTATAATGATAGCTAATTTACAAGGTTGGCTAATTTATTAGTCTATATATGACAGGTTTGATAATATATGATAATTAAACCTAACAAAACATAAACTTTGATTTGTATACTCATGAAAAGTCTAGAAGTATTAACAGTGAAAATGTTCAATTTTAATGAAGTTTTAACTTCCATACTTTAACCCTAAGCTAATTTTCCCTGGAAAAGTCGAGTACGCTTCAAGTTTGAAATGAATACAAATTGTCTTAGGTTTTGAGGCGAATAAGTAAGACACTTGGTTCATGTATTGCGGTATATACATAGTTTTAACATGTCTCTACCAAACAAATTCATGACCACATATGACGTGTATAAAAGATAAACATTTGGTAGGTAATGTGGTAATATTTTTTACACGTGCGATGTGTTTGTGAAAACCCTTAATATTCTTATTGGTATGTTTTATTACTATAGGTTTTAATCATCACGTCTTACTAACCGCTATGGTTATACGCATGTATGTTAATTATTCTAATGGTGACAAGATGAGCAAGGAAGATATTTTGGAGGTAATGTACTTGCATTGGCGTGAAAGGATGAAGGTAACCATTTAAGAAAACTCACCCTAAATAGATCCGACCGGAATTAGAACCCCAACCTCCTCATTTTTTAGAAGACCAGTATAAAACAAGAGTAACGGCAAAGACCATTCACCAATTAAGTGGATTTTATTATAATAAATTAATATATATGCTCTTTTAAATAAAAACATTCATCACAACATTTAATAACCGCTCACGGTGACCTGGTGGTCTAGGGGTAAGGTGTCAGACTTCTATGCTGGCGGCCGGGGTTCAATCCTCGGTCCCGGCACAGATTTATCTGATTGCCAAACTCTTCCTTCACCTCTGACAAGACATCTTGTGAATGTGAGGAATGCCAGGTCTCCACCGTGGTTCGGATTCCACGTTAAACTGTAGGTCCTCCATTTCATCTCACAATCACCCTACCATTACACATTAGCATAAGTGCGTATAACCCGAACGGGTAGTAAGACGCGGTGCTAATAATAATAATAATATTAATAATAATAATAATAACCGCTCAATGTAAGGTGTGGATATTAAAGGGTGAGCTTAGAATAAGTGCAACCATACAGGCGGGGAGAAAATATGTAAAAACTTGAATTAGAAATTAGTTTTCCACTTGCACCTCTAACGTTTCTCGAGACTCAGCCTCTTTGTCATCGACAATCTTGTGTGTGAACCGGAACCTTAAGACTTTTTGATAGCGGATCGTCCTTAAATGCGTGTTGGGGGGGGGGGGGGGGGGCCTTGGTATATTATTACGTGGAGGGGGTATACATTTAAGTTATTTGCATCATAGTAAAGGTTCATTCTAATATATTTTTAAATGTCATAATAACTAGCTTTCGGTAAAGGAAACAATGGGATTTCGTTGTGATGTGATTTTGATATCCAGCCGAATCAAACCCCCTATGTATTTCTTTTGGCAGATGTTTATCTTCTGAGATGAGGCGTTGGAATTTTGTATAGTGAACAAATAAATTACACACTTTGGTGGTCATGTTATCTAGCCTTACTCCCGTGTTGGACAAACTTCCAATGACGGGGAGATCGAGGTTCGAATCTCAGTCGGGTGTACTGAGGGAGGTTTTCACAAAAATAGTTTTCCACTCTCACTCCACGAAAATGCGGGTACACCTCCTTTAAATATAACTTTACAAATCCATAAAACATTAGCGTAATTAGTACATAAGTGCATAGAAAGACGTGGTGCTAACAAAAGAAGGTATATATTTGACGTAGTAAAATAATTGACATTTGTAGTCGCTACACAAACAATTAGTCAAGTATAAAGTTATTTTATTTAAATAAAACTGACCAGCATTATTACTTTCGAACCTATACTTCTACTGAGAGTCTGCTTCATTTATGTTAGGAGCCCAGTTAAATCCTGATTTAAGTATATCTCTATTCATTGAATTATTCCATTTAATACAAATTAGTTTACCAACTTGAAAAACAAAACAGATATTCACAAACCTCGTAGTGTCCACTTTATCCATTCTATTATACTTCTAATCAATTGTAAAAAGAACAGGCAATATGTCTACCTGTTGGTTCCATCTGGCGTTGAGAAATGGGGTTTGTGTATCAAATTGAGAGCATACCGCGACCGAGCAAGGGTACCAATTAACAAACTAATGAACACTCGCATATAAATCACAAACAAATTTCCATGAGAAATGTGGTGTACGATTTATCTTGATAAAAATGTCAGGAATATAACTGCTCAATTTGATAAAATTTCTGGTGTTTAGAGTTATGATGTGGGATTTTATTCAGAATCCGAGTGCTTTTATTTGGGAATTTCTTCACCATGAAATGAAACTAATTCCATTTAATAACATGAACTGAATATAAACATTTAGGTATAAAGTATTTAGTAGCATTGATCAGGGAATTTGACTTTAATGGAACTCACTTCGGTGGCCGCATGGTCTAAGGCGCTACTCTCGTAGTAGACTTGACTGCCGATGATGGGGAGATCAAGGTTAGAAACTCGATCAGATGTGCTAAGGGTGATTTAAAACCATATATTTTTCACTCTACCTTTGAGTAGATGAGGGTAAACTTTATCTAAATGTTAGCTTCCTAATCCATAAAACCATTGAGGTACTTAGTGTATAAGTGTGTAAACCAAACCGGTATTAAAACGTGTTACTAAAAAAGCAAAAAGAGTTAATGAAAATAAGATATGAATTGGTATAATTTAAAAACCTAAGGCTACATATTAATGTGTGAAATTAAGGGACATGTAGTCAAGCTAATTTAAGTCCAAATTTTTCTATTAGTAAATGTAAATTAAAGCAATGTTATAGGATGATTACTATTGTTCGACACCAACCAAAGCAATACATACCTGTAGGTCTACTTTAAACAAGCCTTACTTTGATACACAAAGTGGCTTAGATATAATTTTTATATTAATTTATTTTACTTTTGCTCAATTTTAATATTTCAGGTTTTATTTAGCTTAGCTTCAGGTAATTAAAACATGGAGCTAAAATAAACTTGACCCATAATGTAAGCTACGCCAAAGTGCAGCAAGACAAGGTAGGCTTGCTGTCTTTCAGGGTGAATACAAGATAAATTTCTATTCTCAATAATGTCTGGCTTCCACCCCTTCTCGCCCATCTGGGGACTATTATATCCAGAGTGTGGTGGGACACCCAGCAGGGCAGAGTACCCGGGAGTGGACCAACTAGTAGGATAGGTATAGGAAAGGAATTTTAGATTTAGGTGCTAATTCTAAACTTATTATTGTATTTGTTTAAAAAAAAAGAATATAGCTAAAAAATGTAATGTTAATTAAAGATGTAGAGCTAGGTCCCGAGCTACATGCGAGGAATAGGTATACCAGTGTAAATAAATAAATAAAAAATAAAGTTAATGTCATTATTACAATATAGTAACCAGAACATTCAGCAGATCATGCGGTATTTCATTATAAGAGCTCCCTAGTTATTATAAGTATTAGTAAAATTGTATATTTTTAAGATTTATATAAATGTTGTCGGTGACCTGGTGGTCTAGGGGTAAGGTGTTCAGATTTCTGTGCTGGCGGCCGGGGTTCAATCCTCGATCCCGGCACAGATTTATACGATTACCAAACCCTTCCTTCACCTCTGACAAGACATCTTGTGAATGTGGGAATGCCAGGCCTCCACCGTGGTTCGGATTCCAAGTTAAACTGTAGGTCCTTCATTTCATCTCACAATCACCCTACCATTACACATTAGCGTAAGTGCGTGTAACTCGAACGGATAGTAAGACGCGGTGCTAATAATAATAATAATAATAATAATAATAAATAATAATAATAATAATAATAATAATAATAATAATAATAATAATAATAATAATAATAATAATAACAATAATAATAATAATATAAATGTTTGGAAAAAGAATATTGAAATTTTATTATTTTGTAAACTACAGACGTATTTAAATACGAACAAAAGATTGTAGTGGTTAATATTCGAGAAATGTTGTAAGCAGCTGTCAAACTCAGCGATCTAGCTGTAAAGTGCTTGCCTTATGACCCATTGTTGGTGAGTCCAAGCTCAACCCTAGTCGACGGTTTGTTTCTTCGAGCGCTAAAAGTCTGTAGCACAACTTCCTTCGGAGGGAAGGTAAATCTGTCTGTCCCATGTCATTTGTGGACATGTAAAATAACCCTGGAAAGGTATGGGAAAATACCATTCCGGCAAAATTGTTAGGCCCTTTTTCTCTCGTTCATAGAAATTCTCTTACGTTTATATAATCATTCAATTCAGAAAGTGCAAGTTAAATACCTCAAATAAATAAAACTAATGTCAGAAGCTGTCTTTTTATGATATATTGTAATACCAATAAACCTCACTATGATATAGTAATATAGTTAATTTTTGAATTGTTTTAGCACCATGTTTTACTACCGTTAGGATTATAGGCCTACGCGTATGCATTAGCTATGTGGATTAGGAAGACTAAATTTTATAGGAAGTGTACCCGCATTTGAGTGGAGAGAGAGTGGAAAACCATTTTGGGAAAACCACCATCAGTACACCCAAACGATATTCAAACCTTGACCACCCGATCATCAGAGGTCTAGTTTACTGTGAGAATATTGCCATAGACCATGTGGCCACAGAGGCGGGTTGTATCATATTTAACCATAGAAAAACATTTTTACATATAGCCGTATCTAAAAGTTTCTTCTTTACAGAATTCTACTATCACGTACTATGCCATAAACATATTAAGATACAAAATGTGTAAATATTTATAAATTGAATATTTGATAGCATAACCTAATCAGATTTTTGAACACCCTTTAGCACAGGATAATAATACATAAAAGAATTTCAATTAAAAACTTCAAGATAGTTGCACGTTTCTTTATTCTTTATTTTAATTAATTATTTTATAAAAATTATATTTAATCTAGTTTATAAATTGAAATATTGACATTATAATAATAATGTATCACCATTTATGTAAAGTTCCATTAGGATCTAAAAACGATACAAAAGTTAAAATACCATTTTTCAATTTAGTTTTTTAAAGGACGATACTTTAAAAATGTATTAATATTCGATTACTATCCAAATAATTGCAGGTCTGCTCAAGTGGGCTCTGGGTGTATTACTAGAATAGGGATGTTGTGTTGATGGTTAACATTATTATGGTGGTGGAATTCATTGAATTACGATGGTATGTCGAGTTAAACTCTATAGTATAATGTATTTATAACACATAATACTTGATTATTTTATATACAATTTAACCAACTATTCTATCCAGTACACCTGGTTGTTGACAACATAGCAAACAAACATAAGGTATTTTTTATAATTTCACACTTACTTGCTTAAACGGTGTAAGGATATTGACTAAATACATTTATTATCCTTTATTAAGGTATAAATGCAGCCTTTTATTAGAACAATATCTAGCATCAATAATTTGTCTCAATACATACCTAATATCTTTGGTGTATTACAGCGTGGTCTTCTTTTCAAAGGCTTAAATTTTGGCATTGTAAATTATTTTAAACATGAGTATTCACACATTCATTATTTACAAGTTGGTACCTATATACTTTTTTATATTTTTTAAACTAGTTTGAAATACAGATACTAATTTACTTGAATTTGCTATTATTATAATCATTTTTACATTTAATAGTTTTCAAATTAATTAATAAATAATTCAAACTTTTAACAAATAAAGATAAATGATAATTATGATAAAATTTTATTCTATCTATTTTTAGATATTTTAATAAATTCGGACAATTATTAGGGCATATAGAATAACGTTACATTTTTTATTAATATTTTTCCTTTCCTAATAATTATATAATAATTTTGATTCTGGCTTTTATCAAATAAACTTCTATGCTTACCCTATGATTTTATGCATGTGTTACAAATATTTCATTATTCATAAGCGTGACCTTTGATTACATGCAGCCCCTATATATTACCTATACAATTTATAAACTCTCATTTCCATATATCCCTAAAAAACTACTCCAATTCACGTGAAAAACAACTGTTAAAAAAAGAGATAACAAGGTTTCTCCCATTTAATTTCTAGTTTAATTGCAAAGTGTCTAAACAACATACAATAACTAGTGGCGTAGCTAAGTAAAACAATTGTTCACTTTATGGTACATGAAATTTGTCAAATTGGTATAGTTTATATGTGGTTAGTAAAATAGGATACAGTGTCAAAAATTTATTTTACATAAGGCTTTCAAAAAAGCTATAAGGAACCATTTCATAGAAATTTTTGTCCTTACTAACTTTTATAATGACAGATATTTGGTTTGGTCTTCAAAATAATTGCAAGTAACAACATTTGGGCGCCATTTTTCTAAGATGCTTGCTGAAGAATATCTGATACATAATTCATTTTATTTTTCATAAATATCATTACCAATACACCAAAATATCATTGCATTGATACTTGAGTGCATTTAAAGGTCAACATATTATCAAATTATTTTACTTACATTTATAGGAGTGATAAATTGGACTCACCAAACAAATGAGAACATGAGGGTTGTAAAAGTACTTGATGCAAAACACTCAAATGCCTAAAGTCCCTATGAAAGAAGGGTTCAATCTTAAAGAGAGAAAAAGAGTAAGAGTATTTTGAATCCCTGAATCTGAATAGAAGAATACCTTAATTATAATTATAATGAAGGGTTATAAAAGTTATTTTGAGGTACAATAGCTTTCGGCTGGTATTCACATTTTTATAATAAGATAACTTCATAGGGCGGTATAAATAATCTCATCTCTAAAAGAGACTTATTTCTACGTTCCCCATCACATGAAATATCAGTGAAATTTACAGTTTAAAAGAATTTGAGAATAAGGAAACTTACATACAGAAGAATTATTTGAAGTTACTGATGCGTAAACCACACATTAAAATGCATTTATTTAAAGAGGGTTATTACACTTTATTGAAATGACTACTATAATCTATGGAGATCTTATGACTACTACTACTACTACTAACAGATGTCGATCACTAAGGAAACTTGCAATAATACCATTATTTTATTTAGCTTTTGTACTTATTCACATCTTATAAATCCTCAAATATTGATCAGTTTACAGATGTCATAATCTTAAATGGTGTATTTCACAAACATTTATAGTAAAATGTTGGTTCAGTTTAAAGTCCGTGGGATGAAAGTTTGATATGATTGCTCTAATAAATGCTCTAACAATTTGTCAACAATATTACCAGATTTGGGCGGTTAAATTATTAGTAATAATTTCTTAAAAGAGACAAGAGTAGTCGTAAATATATAATATATTCAGCCTGTGATTAATATAATAACTATTACTCAAATTAATTAAAATTAAATACAGTTAGAATTATATATATATAAGATTGTAACGTTATTTGCCACCCTACCATTTATTTCCTTATATTTTTCCCAAGCTTTGTAAATAGTTTCAGGTTTATTTTCGTTTGAAACATGCTGTGTCGCCGGCGTGACAAATAATACTATTTGCATCCATTAAAATAAATTAAAAGGACAGAATATAGAACATCTAACACTGTTTTAAATAATTTAAACAATTAATTTTGACCTAAGGAAGAACACTTACCTTTTTTTTAAAACATATTAATTTCCTTCCAAGAGGTCTGTTGACTCTTCTATTTATTTTGGATGTCAGCCATGATTTATTTTAACGCATGCGCAGATATGATGAACAAGTGAGTGGCGAGTCTCGTGCTTGTAAAAGTAGTAAAAAAAAAAGAGAGAAAAAAAAAGACGTTCCAAAATAGCGCGCATTTCAATTGTGACAGATTAAAATAAACATTTAATTCTCTTAAGAAACACTGACATATATTTAAATCTTGATACTAAATTTGTATCTTATTTTATAAACAGTTCATAGCCAACACTTTATCTTTTATTTTATTGTATTAGTTTTCTCTTTGGACTTAGTAGAAAATAGAACGTTTTTTAAATTTAAAACTGAGAACATTTTTTGAAGAGGATGAGGCTTTTTTTCTTCCGGAGTGTCATTTAACATGGAGCAAATTTATATAGCTCCTAATTAAATTTAGTTTTCAAGTGGAACAATGGTTCGAAAGTAAAAGTACAAGTACTCAAATGGAAAGTTAAGTGTCTGGAGACGAACTAGAGTGTTTATTTCTTCAAATGGTGGACGAGTTAGAATAAATAAAAGGAAACAGACTTCAGACATTCTGTTTCAACATGGATGAATTCATTGGTGAGGTCCAGCCAAATCTTCAATTTTAAATATATGTTATTTCTCATTTTTTTTTTATTTTATCAAGCTATGATACATGCAAAAACTTTCAGAAAGGACTAAATACACTCAGACTCTATCTATTCCAGGGAATTGATTAATATTTTATTTTTTATGTAAAAATATTAATTCTATTGATTTTTTTTTTGTTCCTCAACAATACCTTTTTTTTTGTCTTACTCAAAACTATATATTCTATGAAAGTTTAGCCTATACATATATTATTTTCTTTCACTCTATTATTATATATATATATATTAAAACTCCTAAATTTAATCATTTCAGAGATTGTTCATTTAATTGTTTAACTTTGTTTAAGAATTTATGTAATACCATATATTTTATTTTGTCATATTAGCCTTATATTTATTCGGATATCCTTAGGTAGGTTTGGGATGTAGTAAAAGGGAAACAATAATGATAATAATAATAACCCACAAAAGTTTCAACAATTGTTTTTTTTTTTTTATTGTAATCTCAATTAGTACATTTTTTGTTTTTTATGATCCATTGTATTTAAATTGCTATTTTTTATTTTTTTTTTTATTTTAAGTACTCTCAACTCTTGTGGAAGTCTACAACACACCATTGTAACATTGACATTGTAATATCTAGGTAAAAGTTCCCGAGCACACCCAGAGGTCTCGAGCATTTAGAGTCGTCGTGCATTTGTTCAAATTAGTCGAGCTAAAGTTTATTTATATATTTTTTTTTTTTATCATTATTATTAGTTCTCCTAGCTTCCAGGAGTGGCGCCCAACACAAGTTTTTTTTTTATTAATCTCGACGTTACCCCTTTTTGTTGATAAGACACAATTAGAAAATTTATATTAGAGTGGCGCACAACGTGGTGGCTCATTTGTGTTAGGGAACTGTGTTGTAATTAGGGCATGAGCGGAGGAAGCTACTTTACTAGAAGCAAGGTCAGAGCTCTAATTTCAAACACTAAACTGAAGATTGTAGGAGAAACTTCAACAATGGAAGGTCAAACCCTAGGAGAAGATGTCGACAATGACACATCAACAACAATGTCCTTAGAAGTAAGTGAGTTTAGGGATGTAGACCAATTCCATGAGTTTAGCGGAGAGTTTGCAGAGACGAGTTTGGGTGATCCACCACAATGTATAGAGACTGAACCAACCACAATATCTGTTGCCTCATGCGTGGAGACCGAACCAACCACTACAAATTTGACACCTGTTGCCTCACCTCCAGAATTTATGTCAGCGATACAACAATTAATATTTGGGATGAGTGAAATGAGAGGAGTTTTAGCAGCCAGTTTGGTTGAAATCAGAGGAGATTTCAAAGCTAGTCAAGACGAAATTAGAGGAGAGCTTTCAAAGCTTTCAGATAGTCAGGTTGAAATGAGAGGAGATTTCGCAGCCAGTCAGGAAGCCATGAAAAGTGAAATCTTGAGTTGCATGAGTTCGCTAGCCGACACTATCAGGAAAGATTTTTATGTGGAGATTACCCAGACAAAAGCTGACCTGGAGGGACAAATCTCATCTGTAAAACAACATTGTAGCCAGGAAATTGAAGTGGTTAAGAAAAATTCACTAGTTTCACTAGAAAAAGTTAGTCAAGCACTGGAGTCGACACAACATTCCGTAGCAAAACAGCTCGGCCAACACACAGTACAGTTAGAGGAAGGTCTAAAGAACCTTAGTATGGAGGTTGATGCAGTGAATGCAAGACAGAATGAGTCCTTGCTGGCTGTGGCGGCAAAGAATCAGGAGTTGGCTCTAGTTCAAGAGGTTCTAGGTCAGAAGCTAGACGACACTACCAGAGTAGTTGTGTCAGTTCAGGAACAAATAAGGGGTTTGGGTGAAGAGGTAAGGTTAGGGTATGTTACTGGCCCCAACTTACTTAGCACACCCACCTTGACCATTTTGGGGGGAAAGTCGTTGGAGGAAAGACTTCCCAGATTCAATAGAAGGAACCGACAGAACCCGGTCAGTCACCTGTTAGCTCTTGAGGAGTTATTTGAAGGGCATAGGCTGTCAGATAAGGACAAAGTAAGATTAGGAGGCAGTTCCCTGACAGGTGATGCTGTACCCTGGTGGTCAGTGGGAAAAGACAACATCTCAAGCTGGGAGGATTTTAGTACCAAGTTCCTGGCTATGTTCTGGTCTGTAGAGATACAGGGGCAGATGAGGGCAAAGTTGCATGCTTCTCGGTATCATGAGAATAGTGGCACTCTGGAAAGCTATCTAGCTGATATGTACTCCAGAAGTCGAAATTTCGATTCATCCATCACGGATTCGGAGCTAATATACATGGTTACACAGCAGTTACCGATACGTTTGTGGGAAATGTTAGTGGGCGTGACTTACAGCTCTTTGGATGAATTCCGTGCGGGACTACAGCGTTTGGATACGCTAGAGCAAGACCGGAGGAGAAACAAAATTGAGTCTGTAGGTTCACCCCCTCGCAAGCGCACAAGTGAAGACATGAGTATGGTAAACCCACAACAGTTTCATAATGGTCCACGGCAGCAGAACTCTTGGAGAAGAACTGGACCACACCTGGAGAATCAACGACGAGGTCCGAGTTGGAGGGCACCTTCAGACATGTTCCAAGGTAGAGGCCAAGAAGAGGCTCATCACAACTTGGATTCACAAGGAGACAAGAGACAATATCCAGGGCAGTTCTCAAGGGGTAGGGGCCACCCTTACACTAGCGAAAAGGAACAAAGATTTGTAAATTTTCCCCAACAGCAACCCCAAGAGTCGAACATGAACTCCCAAAATTACCAGAATACCAGCAGGGGGCCTGGATTTCAACCTCAACGAGTTTCCCACCGGCAGAACCACTTTCCACATCCCATCGACATAAACGCAATAGTCACAGCGGAAAACACCGGACCTGCGATGTAGAGATCCCGGATAGGTCGCAGGTTCTACATACTCTGGGTACCCATTTGGTGGAAGTTTTGGGAGACATGTTAATCCCTTGAATCATGTGGTTCGACAGTTGGCTATAAGGAATGTTGTAGAACAGTTGAAAGTTGAGAGCAGTGTCAATCTCTGAAGCACTGGACTTGGAAAGAAACCAGTAACAACAGGGATAGTTCGATAAGCAGCATAAGGCGTTGGAAGGTAAAAGCTATGGATTTGTAGGAGTCAGTAAAAGCAGAGGTCTGAGGATCGTATCCATATGGGATGAAAGTTTATTACACTTTGTGAAGCGTCAAGTTTTGGGAAAGTAAAAAGAAGAAAATATACATATATTTTAAAGAAACTAAAATCTGCAATGTTCATTTATAAATGTATCTATTGGGTATATTCGAAGATGATTCTGACTTTATTATAATTTTGATTTTTATCAAGAAGAGAGGTTATGCAAGGACACCCATGGAAAATCAGAACAACCCCTGAAAGCCAGTAATATGAATGAGATGACAAGTTTTAAGTTACGAGATAATCTACGAGGAGGAGTATTTTAAAAGGAGTAAGAGTGTCGATTTTGGGAGGTCATATCTGCGTCACTGGCCGTTGATAAGACAGTGACTGCCTGAGGATATAGACGATTATTATTCCAGGACCTTGTGAATGAGATGAGTCCATCACAAACGGTTCCTGATGTGTGTATAAGTTACGTCGAAATATGTTGTTTTAAGGAGAAAACAAGAAAGTTGTTAAATTTTATATCGTCGAAAAGCAAGTTTTATCAAAGTCGTCGAATTATCAGTAAAGTAAAGGAAGTCATCAAGAAGTCATTGAAAACTGTGTAGGGAATCTATTTTATACCCTGGAGTCCAATTATTAAGTTGCTGAGATAGGCAAAGCTCAAAACAAGTGAAAAGGGCAAGAATTACTTGATAAAGTATTACATTTTAAATAAATAATAAACTAAGAATGGAAGAATAAATAAGGTCTTCAAGAACAGTATAATTACCTTCACAACGTGTAATCCAACGAATCAGAGCTCACAAATGGTCCAGAAGTATAAAACCTCCCCAACGTCATAACATCATGCCAAGTAGCTGTAGGGGGCCACTCCGACGGTTCTGTAAGAAAAGAGAAAAGATTGTAAATATTTTTTTTGGGATATGTTTGTTTAATTAATTAAGATATTTTGGTCTATTGTGTGGTGTGTGAATTTATTTTATAAGCTCAATTTGTTTAAGTGAATATGTAATTAATTGTAAAATGAATCAGTTTCAATGGAAAAAACAAAGATTTTCAGAGCCAAATAAGTTATTATGTAATGATATAAGTTGTCATACACCAAGAGAGTAGGGGGCTAACCCGATGAATGTATATCTTATGTTCTAAACAAGTTGGTATAAATGCCAGGTCTACTATGTAACATTCAAGTGACACAATAGCCTAGAACGGCTAAATTATGATTTGCTTTCTCAGATTTTAAAATACTAAGCATCAATATATGTTAATTCTGTGTATGTCAATAGATGCATAAAAAACTGTATTTATAGAGTTCATTGAGAGAATGGTGATATTCTAGCCATAAGTGTTTGGCCTACTCCTTTTATTGTGAAAAATTGGAAGAAAATTACACCAGGAGTATTTCCTTTTTCAAGTTTTGAAGTATTAATTATAAATATATTTTAATGACATTGTTACATCACCTAAAGCAGAGGTTGTAGTAGCTGTATTCATTGAGAGAATTGTTAAATTCTAGCCATAAGTGTTTGGCCTATCAGATTTCCTGTATTCTAGGTCACTAAAGTACAATGAGTGAGTTTACTTTTTCCATTATTTGTTATGAAATAATGATCTCTTTATGTTTAAAATGTGTTAATTAGTTTAATGAGGATCTATGGTTGTTGTACATACAGGTCTCAAATCAAAATGTTTAATTTATTTGCTGATTTTGTGTAAACAAAACCCAGCATTTTTGAAGTGTTGAAACTAGGCCTACTTTTGTGTGCAATACAAATATTATATATTTTTATATGAAATCACCTAAGTGATAAATAATACATGTATTTCCGAGGGAAGGACCTCAAGTGAACATACATAAGCCGTTTCGACATTTTAGTGAGAGGAAATTTAGGTTTTAACTCACCTAAGTCTCAGCGGAGGAAGTGTTATCAGCGAGTTTAAACGAGTGCAGTGAAGTCGATCTGGATATTCAGCTCCACTGAAAGTGCTCCGGTTTATGCTACAAGACAAAGAAAGAGATTTTGTTATTCAAGTGAAGTTTAAATAATATTTGTAAAGTATAAATATAAGGCGTGGCGGTTGTACTATTTTTCTTGTGATGAAGAGCGATCCTTTACAGCAGACGACAAGAGGTTATATTAGGTTGAATAACCGTCTATGTAGCTACAGACTTACTACGTGAACATGCAAGTTAAACTGAATTGTACAAAAGCAGCTGTTTTCGGAGAGACTAGAGAAAAAAAAACAATGCCATCCTTACTTATCGCCTTGAACCAGAACAAGTAGAGGCACTTTGATAAGACTAATTTACTAATTTTATAAGGAGATGGAATCTAGATTGTGATATTTAAGATTCTAGGCCTACTTTATGGCAAAAACATTTATTTTGTTCCACGAAGTAATTTTAGGCTTAAAATTAATTCGTAAAAAAAAAAAGGGGGCACTGTAACGTTATTTGCCACCCTACCATTTATTTCCTTATATTTTTCCCAAGCTTTGTAAATAGTTTCAGGTTTATTTTCGTTTGAAACATGCTGTGTCGCCGGCGTGACAAATAATACTATTTGCATCCATTAAAATAAATTAAAAGGACAGAATATAGAACATCTAACACTGTTTTAAATAATTTAAACAATTAATTTTGACCTAAGGAAGAACACTTACCTTTTTTTTAAAACATATTAATTTCCTTCCAAGAGGTCTGTTGACTCTTCTATTTATTTTGGATGTCAGCCATGATTTATTTTAACGCATGCGCAGATATGATGAACAAGTGAGTGGCGAGTCTCGTGCTTGTAAAAGTAGTAAAAAAAAAAAGAGAGAAAAAAAAAGACGTTCCAAAATAGCGCGCATTTCAATTGTGACAGATTAAAATAAACATTTAATTCTCTTAAGAAACACTGACATATATTTAAATCTTGATACTAAATTTGTATCTTATTTTATAAACAGTTCATAGCCAACACTTTATCTTTTATTTTATTGTATTAGTTTTCTCTTTGGACTTAGTAGAAAATAGAACGTTTTTTAAATTTAAAACTGAGAACATTTTTTGAAGAGGATGAGGCTTTTTTTCTTCCGGAGTGTCATTTAACATGGAGCAAATTTATATAGCTCCTAATTAAATTTAGTTTTCAAGTGGAACAATGGTTCGAAAGTAAAAGTACAAGTACTCAAATGGAAAGTTAAGTGTCTGGAGACGAACTAGAGTGTTTATTTCTTCAAATGGTGGACGAGTTAGAATAAATAAAAGGAAACAGACTTCAGACATTCTGTTTCAACATGGATGAATTCATTGGTGAGGTCCAGCCAAATCTTCAATTTTAAATATATGTTATTTCTCATTTTTTTTTTTATTTATCAAGCTATGATACATGCAAAAACTTTCAGAAAGGACTAAATACACTCAGACTCTATCTATTCCAGGGAATTGATTAATATTTTATTTTTTATGTAAAAATATTAATTCTATTGATTTTTTTTTTGTTCCTCAACAATACCTTTTTTTTTGTCTTACTCAAAACTATATATTCTATGAAAGTTTAGCCTATACATATATTATTTTCTTTCACTCTATTATTATATATATATATATTAAAACTCCTAAATTTAATCATTTCAGAGATTGTTCATTTAATTGTTTAACTTTGTTTAAGAATTTATGTAATACCATATATTTTATTTTGTCATATTAGCCTTATATTTATTCGGATATCCTTAGGTAGGTTTGGGATGTAGTAAAAGGGAAACAATAATGATAATAATAATAACCCACAAAAGTTTCAACAATTGTTTTTTTTTTTTTATTGTAATCTCAATTAGTACATTTTTTGTTTTTTATGATCCATTGTATTTAAATTGCTATTTTTTATTTTTTATTTTATTTTAAGTACTCTCAACTCTTGTGGAAGTCTACAACACACCATTGTAACATTGACATTGTAATATCTAGGTAAAAGTTCCCGAGCACACCCAGAGGTCTCGAGCATTTAGAGTCGTCGTGCATTTGTTCAAATTAGTCGAGCTAAAGTTTATTTATATATTTTTTTTTTTTATCATTATTATTAGTTCTCCTAGCTTCCAGGAGTGGCGCCCAACACAAGTTTTTTTTTATTAATCTCGACGTTACCCCTTTTTGTTGATAAGACACAATTAGAAAATTTATATTAGAAGATGTACTTTTAAACAGAATAAATAAATTGTATTATGATACTATAAAAGATACTTGACATTTACAAAATTTGTTTTTGATACCTCAACATTTTTATTTGGAAAATGGTTTATAGTACATCTTCTTACAATGAATAACTAACGAATAACAGCTGTTGTTTAATATAAATATTTATCTTGTTTCACAAGTGTTTTCATTTCCTTGAACTAAAAATTCAAGAAAAATATTTTATCAGGCAATTTTGAAATATATTTTGGTAGAACTACTTTAGCAGTATAAAGACACCGCAGAACATAGCTTAACCCTATAATATAAAAACAAAAGTTAGTTCTTGTTTTCCCTAATTTGGCATCCAAAATATAAACTTTGTAAAACTAACAATATAAACTCCATCATTTTTTTGGAGGCACTGAATTTGGCTAGCCGCAGATCGAATCATATATAATCAATGGAAAACGTTTTACATATATTTTAATAAATAGTTTCGTTTATTGTATTATTTATGTGTCCATATTTTGGTATAGTAATATATTAATTAAATAGTAACAGTTAACGATTCCTCACTAAATATGTTAAATAAATATGAGTGTAAATATAAATGACGTTTATAATTTAAACTATCATAATAGCGGTTAAAATTCAACGTTTTGTTTATGGTTGTGTAACGTGTTCCATTGGAATTTGTGGAAAATTGATTGAGAATGGGAATAATTTTTAGTGACCCTCAAAATCTGGGAAGTGCTTCAATTAAATAGTAGATAATTATATACAACAGTGAAAGTGTGAAACTGTTCCTCATCGAGTATATAGTTAAAAACAAAATGTTTTGTAATAACTTTTTTTTAGGGCTTCCGTGTGAAATTTCAGTAAAGAAGTAATTCTGCACCTTTTTTGGCTATGGGCAAAGGGATACCATCTTTAAAAATTTCAGCTTTCTAGCTCTTCTCAGCCTTGATAATTGTTGGAATTAGCTATTTTTTAGAATCTCCTCTATTTTGGGGGTCCCAATCGAGATTTTCGATCACCAAGTTATTTTACGTCAATTTAAGTTAAGGGCTACTTGCTTGAAAAAATTCAGCTTCCTAGTTCTACTGGGCTTCGAGAGTACTTTCACTTATTTTTCTTAGTAATCACCCCTAAAATGGTGCCACTTGAAATTGCCCGTTACCAAATATTTCTGAATCCTTTTCGGTTAGGGGATAACTGTGTGCAAAATTTCATCTTCTTATGCCTTTTGAGCTTTGATTTTTTTTTCAAATTTGGTTTATAGTAAATCCCTCCATTTATGGGGCCCTCTTTGGACCTTTTGGCTACAATGTGTTCCTGCACTCTTTTGGGGCTAGTCGATACTTGCCTACAAAATTTTATTTTCATAGGTATTCTGAGTTTCAAGATTCTTTGACTAGACAGAAGAAATGGTAAATATTTTTATGGATAAAAATTGTTTTTTTTAGCAAGATATTAATTTTAAATTGAATAATGAAAAAGCTCTGGTTAGGTAAGTTAAGGTTTTGTAGTGGTTTAGCTTTCCATAATACATAACATTATAGAGTTATTTAGTTATATAAAGAATATTTGGGCTGGGAATCTATATTTGAATACTAAAAACATAAATTGGTTTATCATTTTGGAGACTTGGGTTAGATATACATTTTTATTTATCTTACACAGTAATACGATATGTATTTGAAATTTAAAACAGTTTAATTAACGCCTAATATATACTGAATATATTATATTGTCTTACACCCCTTGAGTTTGTCTGACATTTTTCAATGTCTCCAGCCGGAATTCTATCGAGTATGTCAAATTGTGAACACGTAGGTTCTACTTAGATCTTTTTATAATTGAAGTAATTATAATAAGCACATATTATCCTATAGCTTCTAGATTAGAACCAGACTATAGTTTCATACACTCGTAAACATGGACTATTAACCTCACTCTAACAGACGAAAGAACATAAAAGGTACAATACCCGCGTATTACATTAAAGAAATTACTTCCCCTAACACCAGTACAATTAGACCAATCGATTTGGAGATATTTACCTGTCGCCAATACTTGTCCCGCTTATCAGCCATTAGCAAGTAGGTCTAAGTGACCAATTATTTTTCTTTCTCTCTAACTTTTAAAATATTTTGTTATTTAACCATGGTAATGGCCTTCTCTAGATTGAACACGATTCTTCCATTTATTCAAACCACTCTGGTGTTTCTCAGGATGAATCTGAATTCACTCCGAAGCCATTAATCTATTTGTTTGTGTTAATATTAATAAGTAACTCCGTACAATAAATAATATAATTAAAATTAATTTTAATGCGTTACTTATTTTCTTCCAGAAGTTAGGTTACATTATAATTTATTGATATAAGTTTAAATATTGGTTTGTGGATACTTTTAGGTTTAGTTTCTAAACGATTTGTAGACTTCGTTTAGCTCCAGAGTTTGGACACTTCATTTATCATTTTAAATGAGAGTATAATTATAATCAAATATTTATGAAGGCTATGATTAGATTCCCTATATGTGATTGCAAAATGAGCACAACTGGTTTTATACATAATTTCATCGTTTTTATAGACGTAAGTATATATTTCTATTTGAATTTGGAATTAAAATTCTAATCATTCAAATATTTTTAATTTACTGTACATTTGAATAAATTTCAAAAATTTATTTCATCAAACGGTGACATTTTAGAGTCAATAATTTGTATATACAGCAGTAACATACATTTTTGAACAACTAGAATACTTATAAGATATTATTTTTAATTTCTCGTTTACTTACAGGTAGAGAAAATATTATGATCGTAAAAAAATTGAACTCGAAATTTTGATAATTTTGACGTTTCATGAACCCCCCTTCCCCCGAATCTGAAAATGTGTTTTTTGAATTTCCGTCTGTTTGTCTCGCTTTCCGTCTGTCTGTACCTCAGAGTAGAGCCTGAACTATTTTACAGATCGGGCTAGGACTTTGTATCTAGGGTTGCCCCGAGGGGTTTTTGGAGTTTGATATCCAACCTTGAAATTAAGGGTAGTTTACTGATGATCTAAAAGAGAAGAAATCGATTTCATCAAAATCAGCTCTAACGATTTTGATTAAATTTCATTTCTAAACATTCATCATTATTACAAACAAAATGGCTGCTTTAAATTTTTCGTCAAAATTAATTTAAGGCAGGGGTCATCAAATTTATTGAGTCTTTGAGCTACTTCCAAGTTGTCAAACGTATTGCGAGCTACTCAGTTATTATTATTATTATTATTATTAGCACCGCGTCTTACTACCCGTTCGGGTTATACGCACTTACGCTAATGTGTAATGGTAGGGTGATTGTGAGATGAAATGAAGGACCTACAGTTTAACGTGGAATCCGAACCACGGTGGAGGCCTGGCATTCCCCACATTCACAAGATGTATTGTCAGAGGTGAAGGAAGGGTTTGGAAATCAGATAAATCTGTGCCGGGACGAGGATTGAACCCCGGACGCCAGCACAGAAGTCTGACACCTTACCCCTAGACCACCAGGTCACCTAACTAGCTACTCAGTTAAAAATGTGCATTATTGCGTATTGGCTGTTATAACAAATATAAAGGGTTTAATGTTAAAATGTTAGTACACTTTGTACTAATATTAAATAATATTCTAATTCAAATCCACTCCTTACTTTGAATTTCATTAGAATGTTTTCTAAAATGTTATATAATGTCCCCCAGACAAAACTATGTTTCAAATTATTCATTCTAAAATTGAAATTAAAGAAGATCCTTTCTAATATATGGTTTAACCACCATAAATCCAAGATAATGATTATTCTCATTTAAAAGCAATTATTAAAGAACTATTAAATTACGACAACAAAAAATCAGATCAATAGAGTCAAATGTGAAATTACTTTTCTTCACATGAAAGTTCAATTGTTAAACAAACAATCTTACCAAACTTATCTTGAACTAGCCATACACTTCAACCTACTTTGCTTGATGAAACCTTAAACATTATCATTAACAAAATTGACATAATTTCCAGCAAATATCTTACACTATATAATAAACTCAATACTTTATCTATACACACCAACTAAGGAAAAAAGACAACAATTCTAGCATGAAATTTTATCTTAGATATCTCAATTTATCAAAACTAAAACTGAACAATAATGATAAAGATATCCTCCATAAAAGTTACAAATTTAATCTCAAAAAATCATCTCTCAAACAAAAGATCCAATCCTTAATAATTGATAGTGAGGATGCCATTAAATCAAATATCTTCAGATGAAAACATTCTTATAAAAATATAGTTTTCAGTTAATTACATAAAATAATCTCCTACCATAACAGACATAATAACCTACCCATCAAACCAAAAAAATTTCAATTCTCTAATAAAAACTCAAATTTAACAACATAATCAATATAAAATCTGACAAATGGAACACAATTGTCCTTAATTCAGTAGCCATTCCCCAGTTTATGAAAAATATACAAAAACATTTGTATGGAACTGTGCGAATAACAGTGCCAGTGACGTGGTGTTTGACTGTTGTGTGCATGCGCACATAGGGGTTGGGGAGTAAGGTGGGACTGCCAGGTATAGAGAGCACTGTTGCTCTCGCAGTGCCGGTTTGGGCATGATGGTGGAAGGAATTTTTTATTTACTCAGCGTAAGTTGTGCTTAAAAACCGTGTACCATATTCTTGAATGTGATAAAGTGTAGAAGAGTGTAAAGGTAGTTTATTATTCTGCTTCCAGCTATTTTATTTGATTCATTTTTTTTCGCTTCTTTTATTTAACAGAAAACTTTAACCATGGTCTTAAATCCCCGAGAAATAAGTTCTATGATTGTAACTAAGGAAGTGGGACTATATATGTGTTTATATAATGGACATATATTCTTCCCCTAAACACTTAGTAGCTGCTAAATTGTTCAACAAGAATTGCTTCACTGGATTTAAGAATGAACATCCCACAAAAGAGATAATACGGTCCACTGAAGCTTATACTATGATGGACAAAGAAAAGCTTGAAACTGAACTGAAAGTATTCTATTGTAGGACTGATATTCATGAATATTGCAAATTAACTGATCTGCTGAAATTTAATTTGGAAAATAATCTAGATGATATTTTTAGTTAAATTACGAAACTGATAAAAATCCTCTTGGCAATTACCATGACTACATCAGAGGCAGAGCGCTTCTTTTCAACATTGAAGGGAATAAAATCATTTTAAGAAGCACTATGGATTCGAAAAGACTACATGCACTTGCAGTACTCTCAATGGAGAAAAATTTCCACAATTGTCATCCACAGATCAAGTAGAAAATTATTGAACTTTTTGCGCATATTAAGACAAGAATAATGAATTTAATTTTCAAATGAATAGATCAAGCTTAAAATGTAACAATTTAAGTTAAAGTGAGTAAAACTGTTTGCTTTTTTTTTAAAGATTTTATCAAGTTCCTGAATAAATTTTCTTTTTATACATGTTTTGTAACGCTCTCTTACTCTGTTCTGTACCTCGTAGGAATAAGTCACTATCAAAAATACTACAAGGATAAGAGGGAGTCATCTAACAAAACAATATTAAAGAGAAAATAGAACAAGCAAGAGTTAAATGTAAAGAGTAGTTTAATTCATTCAAAAAATAACAAACAGTAATTTTAGTGACCTTGATCTCTTCAATTATCTAGTATAACGGATAAAAACATAGTTGAATACATTAATGCTAAATAAGATTAATGCAATTAGACCAAGTTAGCATTATATCAAAAGCTATTAATAAACATTAGATCAATATCTATCCAAGAAAAATATAAAAGCTTGAAGAGCCTTTCTAAATTGTTACAAAGGTGTTAGATTATCTATCTACAGACATTACGAAAACATTAACCTTTCCAAAGTAAAGTTATATCATAATTTCACATACTTTTACTTTAAATATCTCGACTTTAAATATTAAATTTTACACAAAACGAAAGTACCTTCAAGTACTACAATACATATTTTAACTACAAACATTACATCAATATATATATATATATATATATATATATATATATACACACGAGAGTTTAACATCTCAAACCTAATGCAAACTCACGCGGGAATACTTGAATCGGCATCGTTCAACTACAAAACAAAGTCTAACAATGATATTAAGTTAATGAACATTATAAGTTTGCCAAATTTACGTTACACAAAATATTGAATTGTAAATAAATGAATTTATTTGTACAACAACAAAAGCTACTATAATACGGAAAGTCCAGATAATTAAGATACATGATTTTAGTATATTTCAATTAACATTACGTCAATTTAGATCAGCTAACATTAAGAAATTTACTAACATCTTTAATAATCAAGCCCTTAGTGGCGACATGAAACTGAAGTTACATTTATTTAGAAAATCGCATTTAGATAATGCCCACATCTAATAAACAAACATCAGCTTATCTCAGCTATAACAAAATTAAATTAAATAGTTAAGAGTTCCATAATTCAAACAAAACATTATAACAGGGTATTTTAACTTTCCTTTACAGTGTCCAGAATTTTAGAATTCGTCTCCTGACGATATAAAATAATATCCACATTCCATCCATCATGGCGTCGATTTCAAAAGTAAAATATTTAATAAATATAACGGAGGTCCATCCTCGCCCGTGGCGGTTTCACAAGTCGTACATATCTTCCCAACATCCATATTATATAGTGAGCTAACTGGGTAGGAATTTTGGTAGGAATAGTCCATTTTAAGCCGGGTGACGTTGCAGCGTGGAGGGGCATGCCTTAAGGTGAGGCAGAAGGGTGCGCGAGTAATTTTACAGTTTTTATAGAATTGAAAGTTTTTGGCCAAAATAAATCAAATATTTCTCCAGTAGCAACATAGAGTTTAGTTTTCTGCACATGCTAATATCAACAGATCTTGAATATCTGTCAAGAGTGTCCTGGAATTTTGTCAAAACTTTTTCTCTTTATTTCAAAAGTTTTGACAAAATTCCAGGACACTCTTGACAGATATTCAAGATCTGTCGATATTAGCATGTGCAGAAAACTAAACTCTATGTTGCTACTGGAGAAATATTTGATTTATTTTGGCCAAAAACTTTCAATTCTATAAAAACTGTAAAAACACTTGCTATCCCTTCTACCTCACCTTAACTGGCACGTACGCCAACTTGCTTGTAGGTCGCTAATTGGTCATCCTGCTTCGTGTAGACTCTTCTCAGGTTTGTTGACAAAACATCTTTTTGACGGATTGGCTGCTGACGTCAGAGAACAGGTTTCGCCAGGTGTGCAGGAAAAACACCCATCCGATGCATCTAAGACAGCCAGGTCGGAACATCGAGTGTTGATAGTGAATTATATTGAAATATATTGTTTATATATTGCTTGAAGTGACATGGAACTACAATAGTGAAGAATACTATTGAATGAGATTTGAATTAATGTCGACGTTTTCTTGGAGTGGGTAATATGATTCGGACGATAGTATATGCAGCATCGGGTTGGGTAGGGCTTCGATTGTACAAGATTGTATTGTTACAGTTTCTTTCCATTTACACAATTTTAAAACAAAGGCTAAAAATTTTCTGCAGCAGCACCTTACTGATTTTAGCTACGAGCCGCCAATGCCCCGGTATTTATCCTCCAAGCATCACCCCATAAAAGGTTGAGTTATATAACATATTCTTGCTTTTGACCTGCAGGTGGGCCGGGTAACAGGGTGGCTGGGAAAGACTTGCACCTCTTATCCCCTCCAACTTAGAGCAGCCAGTGTCTCGCCAGTTTATATTTACCTGGCTTATTGTCCATGCGTTATTTATAGTAATAGTGGAGTACTTTGCTTGTAATTAATGTTATTGTAAATTTTCTAAAATGGCACGTTCTACTTTGAGTAGTAAGAAAGGAAAGCTTGAAAGTGAAATTAGTAAACTTTTAGATTTTTTTTTTTTTTTTAATTTCACTGAGCTATATATATCAATTTTCGTTTCACTACACAAACATCCCTTTTAAACTACAAAATTATAATCTAATAACGTTCCAAATTACTACCAGATTGAATTAACTGTCTGTCCCACCAAATATTAAGAGTTTATGGAGTGGCCCACTTGGATAACTAATTGAATAGCCCTGCCATAGAGTAATTAAATATGCACGTGTCTCTCAAGAAGTTTGTTATTTATCCTTTAACCATTTAGGGGAAATGTTTGTACATCAATAATTTATCTCTATCAATTTAGACTCAATAGTCAAATTTTTTATTGGTCTAAATTTATAAATGAGGAATTTAGCAATGCTATGACATGAAAATTTGCAACACATAATAAAATGTTGAGAATTTTAACCGGAAGTGGAAATTTTAACACAAAGTGTTGAATCTTATAGACCCAATAATGATATATTTCATTTTTCATTTCATGTACAATTAAGGACATTAATTCTTTAAAAATAAAATTATAAAATTTAAAACCGGGAGTCAAAAATCTTTTACGTAAGTATAGTGCAATTTATGCTTAGGTTTGCAAGTACATATTATTAAGTTATAAATATATTACAAGTTTTGAGTAAATATCTCTTTTTTTAAAAACAATAGAGGGAGGAAGTCTGCGTAGATTTCCATGCCATTTATCAATTACATATTTTTACACGTGCCTATCTATTATATATTTATGGAAATAAATAAGATACCATACATTACATCACGCAATTTTAACTAATCTAATGTTTATGATTTTCCAATATACAATTTATAACAGATTTTTTTATAAGTATTTTACCCTCTAGATAACGAAAATATGTGTCTATATTTATTATAAATCTTATTGCATAGTTGCCTGTAAAAAGAAAATATTTAAATAAAACTATAATAATGCCAATAATTATATTATATTATCTGAACACTAATAAAAAATCTTGATTCAAATCAAATTTTTTTTCTTCATTTTATGAGTATTTATGGTACTTAAAGTCAAAAATATATTTAGCGATTAAAATATTACTATAGACCAGAGCCTTTTTAGTTTGTGTCTATAAACATACTGATAATTTCACTTTAACAGTAACATAAAACTATACTTAGATCATTTCATCAGAAGGGGATGATAGTTTTCTTAAACTGTTTAATATCCTATACACAGATTTATATTGAATGGTAAATTTTTTACAATATGTTTATAAAAGTTTTGAAAACAATAACGTTTCACAAATTTGACTAACTTACTTATTAAATATTTATTGAAGAAACGAAACCCTTAAAAAAAATGTTACGGAACTCCATATGGACTTTCTCACTCAATTGTTTAAAAATTGATATTTTTAATCAAAACTTGTAATATATGTGAAACGATATAATATACACTAGCAAACCCAAGAAAAAATTGCGTTATACTTACGTTATAAAATTTTTGACTCGCGGATATAAATGTTATGATTTTATTTTTAAAGAATTAAAGTACTCACTAGTATATTTGGACAAAGAAAGAGATCGATATTGGGTCTACAAATTTAAATATTTGGACTTAAAATTTCGACTTCTAGTTAAATTTTCAAGATTTTATTAGGGGTTGATCATCTAATGGTTATTGAATTTTCAATAAATTTCTTCTTTATAAATTTAGACCAATAAAAAAGGTAAATATTGATTATTAAGTCTTAAATGATAGAACTGATCATTGTTGTACATACATTACCCTAAGAGGTTGAAGAAAAAAGAACATACATTCTTTAGAGACCTACTTATCTACTAACTCTATGACGTTAGATCATTATTAAGTTAAAGCTTAAGTAATATCTCACTACAACAAAATCTCACAAAATTATAATAATATATTTGCCAAAATCTCAGAAACTATTGGTTTTATAAATATATCCTTCAAATAAAATATTTTTATTTATTAATAGTACTAAAATTTGTCAATGATAAGTTAGTTACTATTTTAAATAGTTGTAAGGATAGTGAAATTTACATTTCTGCTTCTGTAAATTATCCTGAGAGTCATTTTGATGGGAAATTGAAAATATACATTTTGTTTATAATCTTAATTAATGCCTAGATACGAATTTGAATCAAAATTGTTAGAGTTAATATTGAGAAAATAGATTTTTTTCTTTTTTACCCTTTACTAAACTAACTCTAATTTTAATGTTAAATATCCAATTCCAAAAACCTCTCGGGGCAAGCCTATGAAAACCCTAGATACCAAGTATTAGCGCAATCGGTAAAATATTTTAGGCTCTAGTTGGAAGTACAGATAGACAGACAGACAGATGGAAGGTCAAAAAACCAACTTTTCTGATTTGGGGGCCATGAAACGTTGAAAGTCATCTAAAATCTTAATCTTGAATTCAATTTTTGTTGACGATCACAATAATTTCTCTACCTATAAGTTAGCCAGAAAGTGAATAAGGTTATATTAGTATATGTTTCAACAAAAAATTACCTTATTAGCTCAAAGTTTGTAAGTTCATTTATTTAGTTATTATAAATCTTGTATACAATTATTATTATTAACATTTTACTCTTAGAAGATTTATAGATATATATATTTGATTTTTCCTTATTTATTTCCCGACAGCTTAGCTTAGGTTGTAGCATGTCTGTCTACTCAGCTAAAGGTCCTTGGTTAGATTTCTGGCTTGGCTGAAAAATTGGTAATTGTTGAAATGTGGTTTTACCCTCTTATAGTGGTGGATTAATTGTCGAGGAATGGATGTTGTGAATATACTAGCTTTAAGTCATAATATTATAATTCGTGTGCTGATATAATTAGTCGGTTCAAACAGTGCACGATGAATGCCTTGAATAAAAGAAATAAATTTATTCAATTAATATGTTTAGCTAATAATAGTAATAAGCGTTTTTAAAATTCTATCTCTCATCTCTATAAGCCCGTGTACAAGTGAATAAATACTGTATAATAAATATAATGTGTTAATACAATTTTATTTAAATTCTTTTTGATCATATCAGTTGGGCAATGTAATGTACTTAGTTGATTTAATTGCTGCTTTACTAACACATTTGAATAATGATCTTAATATACAAGTAAAGCTAAATAGTAACCAAATTTAAAATATGTATTTATAAATTTGTTTAACCTCTGCCTCATGATTTCTCAACTTTCCATACAAATTTATGTGAAAAGTCACAAATTATCTGCGTGTGGAATCTCATTCACGTGATTGAGATGTGTGAGACGTAATCACACCTTGTGAGTGTGTGTGTGTCTGTGCATGTATGTCTATATGTGTGTGCACTTGAATTATTTATGTTTGTGTTAATTTGATGATTCATGATTACTTTGATTTTGTTAAATTGATCTCTGGCTCTCATATTAGGTAATACATGTGTATTTTACCCAAAGATTTTCTATTTCATTATTTGTGTATTTTTATGTAAATCGGTCTGTTAAATCTCATTTTTACTGTATTGGTTAAGTGTAAGAAAAAATGGAGCTTTAACTTTGAAATTAAAGTCGATTATTATTATATATGCAATTAAATGTATTTATTAACAAGTTTTTAATTTAATTAATATGGTATTAATTTAACTTATTATTAAAATAATGTTATTTTATGGTTTTATGATCTAAGATATATTAATATGAATTTTTGAATACACATGAAAAATATATTATATCTTAACTTGATCTATGTCAATAAAATTAAAGAAAACTTTTGGTGACATGAATTTACCCTGATCTTGGCTGAGCCAGTGCTATGTATGTTTATGTTTATGTTTATGTTTGTTACATTGTCCTATTTCCAACAATAAACAGAGTGGAGGGTGCATTTTAGTGACAGCTTTACGTGAACTAATATTGTTGTTTACAAACAAAGTATCCACCTGCATTGGTGGGTGTTTGTACTTAGCAATCAGTTCATAGTTTAGTTGGCTGGTGATGGAGAGGCTGAGGTTCAAATTTTGGCTAAACGTAATGAGGGGGTTTATTCTATGTCCTTTAATTCAAACGCTGTGTGTCACTTCTTCTAAATTATATCTTCCTCATCCTTATACTAATAGTGTAATAAAGTGAGGACATCTTATACGGACAGCATGATGCTTGTCAAAAATATATACTAAATAGTTAAACAAACCCTAAATATTTATTTCACATATCAAAACGCAAAAGTTATACTTTTTTAAGATATTGAAAATATCGTTTCCTTCATTGAACAGGACAAAAATGAATGTTTATAGAAATAAAATGTAAATAAACACTCAAGGCTTCCTTCCTCTATTTGCTGGGACCTTTGATTATCTAATTAATTGCCAAAATTACTCCAAGTTTGGAGGTCAGCCTTCACAGACTCACCAACTCCAACACAAACATGGTACCAAGAGTATATTGCAGGTACGTGAACACACGAATGGGTGGTCTCTTTCTACAAAATCAGATTCACCCTCCTCGTCCGGTCCGTATCTAAACATGCATGACGAGTTTTAAATAAACAATGCGAAAATAAATTTAAAATTAAAATAAGTATTTAATTAAATTTTGATGGTTAACCCGATTCTTACTAAAACTACCCCCTCTCCCCTTAATCGACTCCATCATACTTCAAGTTCCCGCCTCCCCTATTTGAGTTAAATAGTTAATTAACCCTAATGGTCCCCTATAAAGTAAATCAATTAATAACCTAACAGTCTATGAAACTATATATCGCATTCAATAAGCAAATATCAATAGTGGGATACTTAGTTTGATTTAACTACCAATATTTCAAGCAAGATAGAAGAAATCTCGTGTTTATTTTTCGCAGCCTAGGCTTTGAGGAGGGAAAGACAGTGGGCGGTGCGCTTTGCACTGTTGACGAAGGAGGTGGAGAATTAAATAATCATTAAACGTAAAACTACCAAATTTCACATTCATCATAATTTTTCTAGCACTGCATCTTAAAACATGTTCGAGTGTTACGCCTATGTGCTAATTACACTAATCTATTAGGGATTAGTAAGATTTAATGGAGGAAGTATACTAGCATTTGCGTTTAGGGAAGTCGGAAAACCATTAAGGATATCCACCCTTAGTGAACCCGACTGGGATCAAACCCCTGGCCTTTGGTAGTCCATCTAATTAAGGGAGGAGTGCCTTAGACCATTCGGCCATTAGTGTATGCTATAGCGTAAATTAGTTGGTCAATAAGAAAAGGCCATGTTTTTTCCACAAATACATAATTCAAGGGAGAGACCAAAAATATTAGAAAAAAGACCAACTCCAGAAATATGGATATTTAAAAAATAAATTATATATGATTTAATGTATAATTTTATATCTATTTGTTACTAGCTTTTGCCCGCGGCTTCACTCGCGTTAATCTTTATTTTGTCTATAAATTCAGGTTGTTGGTTGACACAGGAAGTATGGAAATAAAAACGATGAACTAGTTCGGGTTGTTGGTCAATACAAGTAGAGATAAAGAAACATACAAACTACACAATATAATAAGGATTAAGTGTAGAAGTAGAAAAGAAGTAGCGGAGTGTGTGTCAGTAGAGTCTAGCTGCCCGGGCTCGCGTTGAGCTCCTGGATAAGTTAGAATTACGTTTGCGAGGAATTTAAAAAAATATTTAAGAAAAAATAGATACCTAACTTAAAAATTAAAACAAACAAACTGTGGCATTAAAGGTAAAAAAATTAGATTTGAATTAAGATAACTAACCTAAAAATTCAAACAAACAAACTATTGCATTAAAGGTAACAAAATAGAATTAGAAGTAAGATAACTAACATAAAATAATAAACGATAAACTATCGCCCAAGGAAAAAAAGGAACAATATAAACTGAAAACGTAAAATCATTACAATATTATTAAAATAGGACTAAACACAGATGAATAAACTGTAACTAATCAATGTTTGTAAACAAATGAATCACAAACATGTATTGTTATTTCCCATCGATACGGTCCCCCAACTCCCTTGCTCCAAACTTCACAATTATGAGTTTAAAATAGCCATAGATTATACAAAACGATACCGCGTTTTAAAATGTGCTCAGCACCATCTATCGAATTTTGGGAGTAATGACATCTTAGTACATTAAATAATACAAATCGATACCGCGCCATCTATCGAGTTATTCTAGTACCAAACGTTAAAGGGACTTTAGTAAAAATATTGTTCTTATTTGAGTTCATCACAGTATAATACAAACTTCTTACGACCATTTTGTCATTTACCATAACGGGGTGAATAGACAGAGCTTAATTAGCTGAATGTATTTATTTTTAATCATTTTAAGATAGATGTGCCTAAAATAACTTGGAAACAGATTTTTATTGATCATTTTAAGATAGATCTGCCTAAAATAACTCAAGAACAGATTTTAATTCGGGATATCAGATTTTCTTCCGGGATACCGCAGGTCCCTTTTTCTGTACTCCAGGCATCATGTTGCAATTCTTGTTCGTATCAGTAGGCTGAGTTGTTATGCCAGACGACCGTCTAAAAGTTATTTTTTTTTCTATCCTTCGGGAACAGTAATTTTTTTCTGGATGAAAAGTAGCCATGTCCTTTTTTGTATCCCTCGGGAACAGTACATTTTTTCTGGATGTAAGGTACCTTATTTCCTTTTCTGTACCCATGACAACGTGTATGTAAAATTTCATGATGACGGTCGAGTAGTTTAGGCGTGAAAGCGTAGCAAACAAACAAAAAATCAAACAAACAAACTCACATTCACATGTATGATATTAGTTAGGATTGTAAATATGATCAATTGTAAAGTATGCATATCAAAGAGACAAGTAATTTTATAAACTTTAGCAAATTTACCAATTTTACCTACAATTTACATAATAACCCAACTTCCTTGGCAAAGGTAACTAATTTAAAACTCAAACAATTTCTTTAAACTGAAATTGAAACAATTTTTTTCTTCTTCAAATAATTATATGTATATAAAATTTAAATAATGATTGGTTTCCTTTCATTTTCATGTTAACCTAGACCTTTCTTTTTTCTTTGTAATAAAATATTGTTTCATATCATAGATGCAATATTAAATCAAAATTTTAGTAAATAGGTTCATTATTTAATATTACAACGAAGTATAAGATTCAATAATACAAACAGGCTTTAGGTGGTCTAGGGGTAAGGTGTCAGACTTCTGTGCTGGCGGCCGGGGTTCAATCCTCGGTCCCGGCACAGATTTATCTGATTACTAAACCCTTCCTTCACCTCTGACAAGACATCTTGTGAATGTGGGGAATGCCAGGCCTCCACGGTGGTTCGGATTCCACGTTAAACTGTAGGTCCTTCATTTCATCTCACAATCACCCTACCATTACACATTAGCGTAAGTGCGTATAACCCGAATGGGTAGTAAGACGCGGTGCTAATAATAATAATAATAATAATAATAATAATAATAATAGTAAAAAACAAATGAAACGTGAGAAACTCTTATTGAAAAATAAATAAATATACATTTCATTTCACAAACTATATTAAGAATCTTTTGTATTTTACAAACTATCTTTACTTATTACAACAGGGAAGACTGTCATCACATCTAGAATTATATAATATTATATTTATTTTACATTCTCATTATTTTGGTAGATTGGCATTTCCATTTGCATTTTCACCTTTGCTATCATCGACCACTTTAAATAGAAATATTCCTTGTACATTCCTTAAGTGACCCAACATCTGACACATCTTTCACTCAAATGAATTGTTCCTCACAAATTACAAACTGTATTCTGGTACACAATTGTGTCTTTTGTTCCCCATTTGTTTCCAGTTTGTATTACTCATCATTTTCAACGATCAGTATTACTACTAATATATTTCTGAAGTCACCCTTCCTCTGTCCACACGAGTCTCTAGCGATGTCCTAACCATCTCTTGCTTCTTCTTAACATCTTACCTTCTTCTTTTGATCAATCGTATATCCTCCACATTGATGTTTGTTGTGTAAGTTGATTTCATCATTTTCTTCCCGAATATTTTACATAGATTCCTCTGGTGTACCTACATCTCCTGGTGATACTTTGGTTAGTTATTCAATTTATTCTTAAGTTTTGTGGCGTTGTACCTATCTAAAAGTAATAATTACGACATTGTTAGGATTGTTTATCTACCAACCCAATTTGTTCCATTCCACCTTCAATTGAGCAAACACCTTATTCGCTCACACCAGGCACAACCAGCCAGCTACCCTCACACCAGGCACAACCAGCCAGCTACCCTCACACCAGACACAACCAGCCAGCTACCCTCACACCAGGCACTACCAGCCAGCTACCCTCACACCAGGCACAACCAGCCAGCTACCCTCACACCAGACACAACCAGCCAGCTACCCTCACACCAGGCACAACCAGCCAGCTACCCTCACACCAGGCACAACCAGCCAGCTACCCTCAAACCAGGCACAACCAGCCAACTACCCTCACACCAGGCACAACCAGCCAGCTACCCTCACACCAGGCACAACCAGCCAGCTACCCTCACACCAGGCACAACCAGCTAGCTACCCTCACACCAGGCACAACCAGCCAGCTACCCTCACACCAGGCACAACCAGCCAGCTACCCTCACACCAGGCACAACCAGCCAGCTACCCTCACACTAGGCACAACCAGCCTGCTACCCTCACACCAGGCACAACCAGCCAGCTACCCTCACACCAGGCACAACCAGCCAGCTACCCTCACACTAGGCACAACCAGCATGCTACCCTCACACCAGGCACAACCAGCCAGCTACCCTCACACCAGGCACAACCAGCCAGCTACCCTCACACCAGGCATAATAAGCCAGCTACCCTCACACCAGGCACAACCAGCCAGCTACCCTCACACCAGGCATAATAAGCCAGCTACCCTCACACCAGGCACAACCAGCTGCTACCCTCACACCAGGCACAACCAGCCAGCTACCCTCACACCAGGCATAATAAGCCAGCTACCCTCACACCAGGCAAAACCAGCCAGCTACCCTCACACCAGGCACAACCAGCCAGATACCCTCACACAAGGCACAACCAGCTAGCTACCCTCACACCAGGCACAACCAGCCAGCTACCCTCACACCAGGCACAACCAGCCTGCTACCCTCACACCAGGCACAACCAGCCAGCTACCCTCACACCAGGCACAACCAGCCAGCTACCCTCACACCAGGCACAACCAGCCTGCTACCCTCACACCAGGCACAACCAGCCAGCTACCCTCACACCAGGCACAACCAGTCAGCTACCCTCACACCAGGCACAACCAGCCAGCTACCCTAACACCAGGCATAATAAGCCAGCTACCCTCACACCAGGCACAACCAGCCAGCTACCCTCACACCAGGCACAACCAGCCAGCTACCCTCACACCAGGCATAACAAGCCAGCTACCCTCACACCAGGCACAACCAGCCAGCTACCCTCACACCAGGCACAACCAGCCTGTTACCCTCACACCAGGCACAACCAGCCAACTACCCTCACACCAGGCACAACCAGCCAGCTACCCTCACACCAGGCACAACCAGCCTTCTACCCTCACACCAGGCACAACCAGCCAGCTACCCTTACACCAGGCACAACCAGCCAGCTACCCTCACACCAGGCACAACCAGCCAGCTACCCTCACACCAGGCACAACCAGCCAGCTACCCTCACACCAGACACAACCAGCCTGCTACCCTCACACCAGGCACAACCAGCCAGCTACCCTCACACCAGGCACAACCAGCCAGCTACCCTCACACCAGACACAACCAGCCAGCTACCCTCACACCAGGCACAACCAGCCAGCTACCTCACACCAGCGAGTTGAGTGATGCAGCCGAGGTTCGAGAGTCACTCACAAGAGGGCGTGTAGATTGCTAGTACGTTCAAGAAACACTGAGAAAGGTCTGGTACCTTCAACTCATCATGAGAAACCAAGAATTCCAGAACACTATTGAATATCTGCTCATCACGGTGCATGTGACTCGTCATGTTTCCCTCCACCACGTAACCTCCCTGGCCATGTCATTTGTCCAATATTCCTCACCACCCCCTCTTAGGGACGTGCCGTATATATGGATGTCTACGAGGCCTTAACCAGCACTCGTTAAACATTTTATTCTTGTATAGGATTGTAACAGCCATGATACAGGATGTTTAGGATGTAGGCAAAATTTACTTTTCGGTTTATCCGAGTTTTTATATACTTTTCAAAATGCACATTAATGTCTTGATGTTTTAGAAGTATGTAAATTTAAAATAAAACATTTATCGATTTAAACTCTACTCTTTGAATAATCTTTTGTTTGTAACGTTGAGGGCAAATAACCAATAACTTTTATCAAAGAATAATAGTACGAGGCGTAGGTATATATATATATATATATATATATATATATATATATATATATATAAAATATGTATTAGTATATATATATATATATATATTAGAATATATATATAGTATATAGTATGTGTGTATATATACAAATATATGTATATTTTTGATTAAACCAAAATAAATAAATTTCTAATACAATTAGTTAACTTATGGCAAGGAAAATTAAACAACAATTATTTAATTATTTTCGATAGTTTTATTTTGATATGCAAAATTTTTAAATAAATTGGTAATACCATTAGGAAGCTTATAATGTTGAGAAATAAACACTACTTATTAATTTTTGCTATGTAGACTACAGCTAAATTGGGGAATATTAATTTCACTCTTTAATAGACTATTGACTAGGGGCTTCGAGAATTAATAATTATGCCATAAGTGTAGAACTTACTTGGGAACTATGTTTTTATAGTGTTATTGTCTTAAGATATTGAAAATAGAGTCGATTCAATTTTCTACCTCTTAAGAACCAATCTGTACATAAGTATTTGAAAGCATTAACTTATTTTTCTACTTAAGAAAATATGTGATATCGAATGATCAGTTTTCCTTTTTGTACATATAATTAAATGTTTATAATATCGTGTAAATACAAATATTATTATTCAAATTAAAGTCAAACTTTATTTTACATCTCTTTAGTAGTCCCATTTGTTTTGATAATGACTTAATCCTTTTTGGCATCGTAAGAACACAAATAGTTTTAAGAGTCATTTAAATGTATATAATGAGGACGGCTGTAGTTGGCCTTTTTTTCCGCAACTGGTTGAATTGCATGTCTCTAAGATGCTATAGTTTTTCCTCAGGCTACTGTCCCTCACTGACTCAAATAACTCACCCTGACTGATCGTTCCATTTTTATATTATGTCTTGCGCCTTCTGCTTTATTGGTTTAAAGGAGGAGGCTACAGTTTGAACATTTTCAATAATAATATTAGTGTGCGATGAAGTCTTCAGCCAAAATTTTACTGGAGAACTGAATATGGCTTCATACAGTTTCATGATGTTCTCAATTTAGTTATGTTACAAACATAAATACAGAAGGTGAATAAATGATAAGCATAATAATAATAATAATAATGGCATTGTATTTAGATTATGTGTAGTATAATACTGTATGGTGCTTCTTATGGGTATATTGACATTTACGTCGCCCACAGACTCATTCTCATAGGATCTCTTGTAACTTATGAACCTGAAAGGTGAAAAAAGGCTGGCCACTAGTATTAACACAGGTAACAGACTACTATATCTATGAAACTACTTCTAGGACTACTCTTAGATCATGTTGCTCATACTCATTACCTGGGATTGGGTCTTCAATAACCCTTGTGTTCAACTTAGAAAATAACACCAGTTCAAGGGTGGTAATCATTTCTAGAACAATATATATTACCCAAGCCCCTTTTGGGCGAGAAGACCTTAAACTGTACTAGATAGGGATTCTGGCTTTCATTGGCGTTGGATAACCGAGCGTTGTGAAACTTTAAGATATGGTGGAGGAAAGATTTATGTTAGGTATTAGATATTCTTGTAGATTTGGTACATTTTTAAATTTGAGATGTAACATTTTAACTAACATAATATATTGATAGAATATTTGTTTTTAACCTGTCACTTTGCTTAGTGTATCTGGATGTTTTCACTATGAGAATGTTTTGTATTTATTGAGAAATATATACAATCGTTCTTAGACTTGTGTAATTATTTCGTTAATATAAATTATTCACCTTCATTACGACGAGAACCAATGAGATGGCTAACCTTATTATTTTGAGCCTCAATACTTGTCTGTCTATCACCATGATGTATAAATAGTTTGTGCTCCTTATGAAATAGTAAATTTACGCTCTTGCGCCTATGTAGGCCTACTCGTATCATTGACTTTTTATAGCACCGTGTCTTACTACCCGTTTTGGTTATACGCTTATGTATTATTTAAGCTAGTATTTTTTGTATTAGGGAAGTTATATTTAAATAAAATTTACTAACATTTGCGCGAAGGGAGAGGGAAGAAAACAATTTTTGGAAAAATAAGTCTCAATACACCTGACCATTATTCGAACCTCGATCTCCACGGCATCAGTAGTCTAGTCTACCACGAGAGTAGCGTAGTGCGGCCACTGAAGTGGGTTATTTTTAGCTTAATATAGATAATAGTAATCAAAGTGTCTGTGACCTATGGTTAGAGAAGACAGAATTAGGATTTTTGCAATAGCTCTGATAAAGATCAGTCATAATTAATTTAATATATTTGTTATTGTCAGCTGTAATATCAATTAACTTTTACTGATTTCACAAGAACTAAGAAAACTTTAATAATATAGTTTTGGAAAAAAAATACCGATGAAATGATTTGGACCTAAGAGAGATAAACAAACAAAAGAATGGAGAAAGCTGCGTAATGAAGAAATTCATGGGATGTCTGGATTCCCAAACATGTTAAGGATAACAAAGGACTCAGAATGAGGTGGCGCGTTTTGGTGACGACAGGCGTGTAAATAACATTTTAGTTGAGAAACCTGAAGATACAAGCTAAAGACTTTGGCAGGAGAATAACGTGAACATGGAATTAAGCAAATTTTGGTGTAAGGTTAAGAATTGGATATAAATATTTCATAATAGGTTTGAAAGATGGGCTCACCTTCTTGAAACCATGAGATTTTGAGTTCTATATAGTTAGTTAGTTAGTATAAGCTACCGACATTTGATTTTTTTAATATAGCACAGCTAAAAAAACTCCTTCAAATTTTAATCACTTTGTATATCCTTGTATACCTCGTGATCATCCCAACATATACATTTTTTTTGCTTTCCTGTTGTTCCATGATAGTTTTCATATCATTCTATGAAAAAATAAATGTTACGAAACTCGGCACGGACTTTCTCGTTCTATAGTTTAAATATGGAGATATTTACTGAAAACTCTTAATATATTTGAAACTAAATATTATACACTAGCAAACCCAAGCATAAATTGCACTATACTTATATAAATATTTTTTTAGTTCCGGTTTTAAATTTTATAGTTTTGTTTTTAAAGAATTAATGTCCTCATTTGTATATTTGGACCAATAAAAAAGATCAATGTTGGGTCAACAAGGGTCAACACTTCGTATTAAAATTTCAACTTCCGGTTAAAATTTTCAACATTTTATTAGGTGTTGCAAATCTTCTAGCCATCGCATTGCTATTAAATTCTTCATTTATAAATTATGACCAATAAAAAATGTAAATATTGACTATTGAGTCTAAGATGGATTTATATCATTGTTGTACAAACATTTCTCCTACAGTAAGAGGTTTAAGGAAAAACAACATAAACTTTTAGAGACTTACTTATATTTAATTACTCTATGTCATTGGAGAATTATTGCGTTAAAACTTAAATATTATTTCTTTATAACTAAAGCTCACAAAATTGTACTAACATATTTTCTAATATCTCAGAAACCGTTGGATCTATAAAAATATATTTCATATAAAAGTTTTTTATTTTTAATAGTACTACAATTTTGTAACTATAAGTTGTCTAATATCTCGAAATTTACAGAGATACGGAAGTTTCTGCTTCTGTAAATACCATAAAATTTATTTTCATGATAAACTACTTTAAATTTACTACTTTACTACTTTAAATTTATTTTCATGTTAAACTACTTTTAATTATTTAAAGTTTAAACAGACACACATGGACAGACGTCATTTCAAAGAGCATTTTTTAGGGTTTGCGGGTTCTTGAGACGTACGACATCAATCAATATTTCAGGTTAAATTTTCTTTTGCGGTCGCAATAATTTTACCTTTTGTGTTCGAAATGTTAGAAAAAATATATATTTACTTATAGCTTGAAAGTTATTGGTTTTATAAAAATATGCTTCTTATAGAAATATTTGTATTTTAAAGAGACTTACATATTTGTAAGGATAAGTAATTTTTATATCTCAAATAGTTTAGGAGATATTATAAATAAGGATCGTTTACGCATTAGATCGGAGCCCTTAAAGTCATTTTGCCGAAATATTGAGTGAAGCCGTACTGTTTGGAATGTTTATAAATATTAGAAATTAAATTTAATCCAAATCGTTGGAATTGATTTTGAGAAAATCAACTTTTTATTTTTTTGCCCTTCAGAAACAGCCCTTAATTTTAGGGTCAAATATCTAATTCCAAAAATCCCTCAGAGAAACCCTTTGAAAACTCTAGATACCAAGTTTTAGCCCGATCGGTAAAATAGCTTAGGCTCTACTCCGAGTTAAAGAAAGATAGACAGACAGACAGACGGAAAGTCAAGAACAACTTTTTTGGATTCGGGGGGTCATGAAACGTCGAGATTCATCAAAATCTTAAGTTCAATTTTTTTTGACGATCACAATACTTTCTCTACCTGTAAGATAGCGATAAATTAGAAAAGCATAGAGGAGACAAGGACATTATAATCTATCACATCTTTGGTACAGACTGAGGAAATGGTAAAGGTATTTGTGAAGAATCTTAATATCGTAGGACCTACCTGGGGGTGTAGTTAGCTAAACGTGCTAGTTTCATGTCGAGCCAGACATTGAGGACGTGAGATCAAGGTTTGAATCTCGGTCAGGTGAACTGGGGGTGTTATTTCCTAAGTGGTTTAATATATTATGTACGGCTTTAAATGTATATATAGCATATATAGTGTATACACCCTAGCCTACTTCCTACTCATATATAAAATATAATCTTGTTTGCGTGTTTGACTGTTTGTTGCTCTATCATGCCCAAGCGACTGTAACGATTGTGTAGCTGAAACTTTTCATCGGTATAATGTCCGTTCAACACATAGGATATAATATTTCCATTAAAATCCAATAAATTGATGATTTATTCAAACACTTTATCTTAAACCACGTTCTCAATCGTTGCATTCTCCTATTAAATGTAGAACTAATTTATTTGTCTTACTTGATCGTCAAATCAAATTCAAATTTAAAAAATTATTTCTGTATACATTTCATCTTCAATCCAAAGAGAAACTACACTTTATTTTGGTTGGTTTTTATTCACATTTAGTAGTCAAACCATTTTATTCTAACAAAAAAACTTACCCACACATCAGGTAACGTTAAACGTTTTAATTTTATTTGATCTTACAATAACCTGAATATATATTTAGACTAATAGGTATTTTCTAATTAAAAGGCTACTTATACACCATAATAGACATGGAAATAGTAAAATAAATTCTTATTTACTGTACATTTGTGTGATAGCAATGTAATTAAGAACATGATAATTATAGAAGGATTCAACAGATAAACTTGCAATATATACTACTAGCCCAAACAATTACTAAAAATTCGTACTTCATTGGAGCACCTGCCAAAAAAAACATATATTTAAAAAAATACCCAAAATGGACATTATGTTCCTAATATTATATGTATACGTATTATTATATAAATACAAAAGAAGTGACATCAAAAAATTTCACATGCTTGCAGGCATGTAACTTAGGTTTCCTATTTCACTGACCAATAGTAATTTTCCATCGTATTCTATAAAATAAAACTATAATTAGCTTTTAAAAATTTCAAATTAACTGATATAGATAGCTTATGTACATTAGACGAAGATAGAAATGTTTTTAAATTTGTACTCAAATAATTACAAATTTATTTTAATACATTTTAAAAATTTTCAAACACTTTTGTCAACTAACATGATATTATCGTTTAAGTTTTAGCAAAATCATGTGGTCTTTATCTGCCCTCGCCTATAATTAGCTGGCCATAATGTCATTAGTGAATGTTAAATTAACAAGACCGTGGACGTAAGGTGGAGTACATCAATTTGTTTATTTGTGTAACCTTAATGGATTTCACTCCATGTTGGTAACTGTCGTATATTTCCCTCTCGGTTTGTTATTTTATTTTACAATGTAAACACATAACTTAGGACTCCACCAAAGCGAGTCACTACTCAATAGTAATAATAATTCTAATCGATTGAACGTCCACATCCTGAACACAGGGGGAAATTAGCACACGACTTGCAAACTAAAATAGACTGGTACGTAACACCCTTCATGAAACCAACCATTATGCATGAGACGAGAATTTACTATCAATTTACTAAAATAAACTCATGCATGAACATAATAATAATAATAATAATGATGATGATAATAATAATAATAATAATACACACAATTTAATCATATATATATATATATATAATATATATATAATATATATATATATATATACAGGGTGCTCGGAAATTCAACGCTCAAACTGCACCAACAGTTTGTATGAACCAAAATTAACACAACATCCTTTTATAGCTACATACAGAAACCTATGCTAATACCATTAAATTGTGTTCAAAGTTTCGGTGGTGTACATCAGGTTGCATAGAAGCTAGGTGCGTGACACTACACACCTCGACATCTTGGAGCACAGCAGCAGAACAAGCCACAATTAATAGTTAAAACACTCCAGTCCATTTAGAAATTAGAATATGTTCTCAGGGTCATCATTAATGGTCCTATATCACAGCAAGTGATTGCCATTATTACATGTCATATTCTGAAAATTGAAAAATGAGATATAGGCACGGGAATTGAACCCGGAATCTTCGGCTTAGTGCGCCAACGCTCTGTCCTTTGAGCTATCCAGGAATCGTCCCATGCCCAGAGCCTTCTTCACTCATTTTTTAAAAGGCAGAGTCTATGTTGGACATGTGCGGTGACACGCGCCTAACTCCTATAAAACTTGTACATGCATGTTTGACAGCTTTGCTCTCCCGGCGCTAAACACCGACACTTTTAACATAATTTAATGGCACTATCATAGGTTTCCCGATATAAGTGTAACGGGAGTTTGTATTACTTTCGGTTCAAACAAGCTATAAGTGCAGTTTGGGCCATGAGTTTCCAAACAACCTTATATATATATATATATATATATATATATATATATATATATATATATATATATATATATATATATATATATATATATATATATCTCTGTGGTTCTTTGGCAGAAACTGATATGTCAGTTTTTGTGATTTTTCAGGAGAGTAAAAACAAACTTTGAATAACATTCTAAAATCACTTTGACAATACACATTATTGAAAAGTTTTAAGAGTATACTTTCATATGTTCTTTAGCAGATAAAATGATTACTTTTGCAAAACAATTCCAAATTTTAAAAATAAACAGCTGTAAAAAACATATCAAGTTCTGGCAGAGACTTAATGAGTGTATATCTAATGTATTATGTAAATATCAAATAGGGGTTTTAAAAACAATGTTAGGTTTTATTATTTAAAAAAATATTTATTAGAAAATTTGAACCATATTAAGTATGTATCAATAGTGTATTTAGAAAATAATAATTATAATAATAATAATAATAATAATAAATGTAATGAAATAAATGTAATGAAAGTACAAGCCTGTATTCTGCAGTTTTTTTCTTCTTAAATTTTTTTGTAGACAAAGATCAATAATTTATTTTAAACATTTTGATAGCAGTTCAAAAATATTAATACAAAAATACTCAACACAAGAATATAAGAATATAAAAATACAAAAATACAATACAAAAATGTTAATACGTTAAATAGTGTTCTTATAAACCCTTGAAACACTAATAATAATCACTCATTTTCCTCATCGGATGATTCAGCCCAGTCTCCTGGCAGCATAGCAGAAGAGCTCGTCACCAGATTTTGATAGAACTGATGATACAAGGGATCTATAAGGTGTAACAAACTGAGCAAATCTTTTTTCTTCTTTGGGTTTATGGATACTGGGGCAAAATGAATATGAGGGATTTGAACTTTTTCTGGTCGCCCTCTCTTGGTACTTCTTAAATCAAATGTTTTAAATTCCTCGCCCTGATTTAAACTATTTTTATATTCAATAATACCAAACTCTTTGTTATAGCGGATCCATCTTATATTATGCCAATTAAAAGTATCACCATCTAAGTTTTTAACCCGTTTAACCAAGGTTTTTCCAACCAAACTGGAATATTTATAGAAATCATTCTGTGTCATTTCTTTTACATGAAAAGGCTTTTTTCCGCGAACAGTCCTAACCATTTGGTACCATTCCTGAGGAACCCTAATTTCTATTGTTGTGTCTTTTTTGGCCCTTTCAATTCGTGCATGGTCAGCATCGCACTCAAGTCTTGTATGGCCTGGCTCCAAAAACTTATGATCTATCAAGGAAATTGTTTCCGATTTACTTACAAAGTAGGACACAGCTGCACAGACATTGATATTTTTATTTTGTCCGGGACATGAATCTGAATATGCCGTAATGTTAGTAACTTCTGATGGTATACTGCTAAAATAATTAATTTAACATGAAGCTATTTCATCTGAGCCTCGGCCTGAGATGCCCTCATGCCACATATAACAGTGCGTAGAGTTGGTAGTACAATCTCTAATCGTGAAATTGAACGTCCACAATTGCCTTTTGTAATAAACAACATTAGTATTAAGACAAGGAGTTGGGAGGCACTGTTGGAGATCAAAACAAATCATTCTGGAGTGTTCATCAAGCATTGATGTTTTCTTATCCTCGGCTTTACAGGTATATCCTAGGTCAGCCTTTTCCAGATGAATTTTTTTGTCACTTTCCAGTTTTTGCCTTTCCTCTTCATTTTTTGTGCAATTTAATTTGTTTGTAAAAGTATCACATGTTTTGCACGTATCTATGCTTGGTGATTTAAACTTATAACCTAGGCTATTAAAAATCTTAGCATAAGTCTTGTACGATAATGGCTCAAACTTTTTTTCAGTTCTCTCTACAACATACATTTCATGAAGTTTTTTTATAATTATTTGACAAGAAAAATACATTTTTCTTGTGTGCCGTCTTGAGTAATTGCTTTGATACTTAGGCATACTCTCAATGTGTTCTATTATTGCTTCTCTTTCGGATGTTCTCTTATTTATAGGCTCATGTTTCCCTCTCCCATCCCCACCTATGATCCCTGTTTCTGATGCCTTTTTTTTATGCACTATTACATCGATCTTTCCTCTGCTTATACCAAAAATATTTTGAAACATTTTTTTACAAATGACTTCTTTGTTTTCAAGTAATGGTGTTGTAAAATTTATAGTCACCAGTCTATCTTTAGTCTGTCCCGTGATGCTTCTTCCTTTCCGCTCAGTACCTTTACTTTTTATAACAATATTATCTGCTAATATTTGGTCTTTCGTCAACTGATTTCCTATGCCCATAAAATCATTAAATATTTGTTCCTGCTTTGTTTTATCAATCTTCAAATTACATTTTTTGCGACAACAGTTTTCTAGGAAGCAGAAGCTTCTTCCTGGGCGAATTTCTCCTTGTCTTGTTAAATACTCTAACCCCTTATCTTTCTTTTGTTTTTCCAGAGCTCTATCACATTTTATCTTCTTTTTTGGTGGTAAAATATCAGCTTCATTTCTGGAATATTCACTTTCAGTAACTTTAACATTATCTATTACACCATCTTGTTCCTTTTCTTCTGTTGGCACATAATCATAATCAGACTCATGTTCATTACTTGGTATATAATCAGGATCTAAATCCTCATATGCATTGCCTACCTCTATCTCATTTGATATAATATCAACGTCTAAATTAAAAGTATCAGTTGTCTCAGAAAAATGGGTGGATACATTTTTAAGGTTGAACATGTCGTGGGAATGTTCTTTGGATAAATCTACATTTTTCTCTGCTGGTACAATCACTAGATTGTGACACCCGGATAGATCTACATTTTCCTCTGCTGATACAACCACTAGATTGCGTCCATTTCCTAAAAGATTTACATCACTCAAATGTAAAACACTACATGAGACTTCCTCCACTCCATCCCTAAAGCCAAGGTCAATATCTACAGGGGTGTCTTCAGTAATCATCACCGGATCTGAGAACAAAGCACAGCTCCAATTAGTGACTTGCAAGCTAAATCTTTCAAAAACACCTATTCTGTTAACTTTAGTAAACTAAATAATAACTCAAATGCATATAGTTAGTATTTTTCACTTACTAGTACTCAATAAATTTACTCCAGGGTCCACATCCGTGTTACAAGAAGTTGAAGTTGATGGATGTGAGTTCTCCATGTCATGATTCAATTGATCTGTAAAAGAAAAACAATAAAATAATATAGCAGCCATAATAAAACTTCAAAATGTTTATAGCAGAATAATAACTAAACAAAACTTACACAACCTACACACAATACTAAAATAGTAAAATTTTATATTGCCTGCAGCATATTTAAGCCAAAACAGAACTTGCTTAGATAACCTATACGGAATATTAAAATTTCTAAATATTTGTAGTAGTTTAAATAAAAGTAATAACTAACACAACTTAAACATAATTCTTAACTGCAATATTAAAACTTTGAATTATAAATAGAACTTTTAAACAATACAAAACATACATAGCTTGTAAGTTACATTATATTAAAACTACTATACAATATTAAAACTTCAAAAAGTATATAGCAGGTCAAACTAATAAATAACCTACATGACCTACACATAATTTATCAAATATTACAATATTAAACCTATAAAAGTTTCAACTAAAAAAACTTAGGTTTACACATAACTAACCTAGAAGTAACCTTACCTGTGTTAATCATTTTTTGTTGACTTGTTAGTTTGGCTGCTGCATTCATAATTTTTTCTGTTCTGGTTTCAAATCTTTTTGCATTACTTTTTTTTCACATTCCCTTTTTTTAAATCCCGGCATAATATTCTCATTCATGAATGATCGTAACTATAAAAAAACTATCAATCACTTTCACACAACTTCACTCAATCTTTTAATATTCTGGACTGTCTGTTTTGTATGAAAACCACCAGAGTTCAGCCAACATATCATATTTAGGCTTTGCAAAAGTGCTTGTATTTGGCAAGCCAGAAGTTGATATGTCAACATATCATGTTTTGGCATAGAATAAATTACAAAATTTCCTAACCTCATCCAATGAATAAGGATGATATTTTACCATATCATATTATGGCAAAGAAGAACTTTCCTTTATTTACTAACTACAGTTGAGATAACTACAATCTTAGAAATATCATATTTTGGCTGAGAACTAAAATGCAGATGGTGACATATCAAGTTTTTATTTTCACTATATTACCAAAAATAAGCAAATATCGACATATCAGCTTCTGCCAGATTAAAGAAAACATTTTACATAATATACCAGTAATGATAACTCAAAACCTCAAATTTTTGACATATCAGCTTTTGCCAAAGAGCCACAGATATATACTCTCAATCTCTTTTCCTGGCGTCGGCACACTCATAGTATTATTACCAGCATTGTGGATTCAATAAAATGATTACCAGAATTGGGAAGCACGTGGATTATACTAGTATACTCTAATTAGATGGTGATGGGAGATTGAGGTTCAAATCCTGACAAGGTGAGTGAGAGAGTTTTTCCAAAATAAATTCCACTTTAAATGAAACTTTAATCAATCTCTATTCCTTTATTTACTATATATATGTATATTCATATATGTATATATGTATAAAATGTAATAATAGCTAGTGTCTTAATGGTTTTAAATAATGTTTATTTATCGTGGTAGTTTTTGCATAATTTTTTTTAATTGTTAATTTTCATCAAATTATTCATCCATTCAATCCTGTTGCATCAATTTGGCAACATTTCAAGTAGTCAGCTATTTTTCAAATTTTTCAACTATATAATCTCATATATCTTTCTTTATGTTTAATGTGTTATTTTATATATGTGTTTCTTTATATAAAAAATACATTTTCCCGAAAATTTAAAAATAATTTGTAACTGCGAAAGTGTAAAAAGTGCGAAAAGTCATAATATCGTCTTAAACAATAAACTAATATTAAATAAAATATTCCTGCTGATAATCAAGCAAGGTTTTTTCCCTCGACAAATATTACAAAAAAAAAATTAATAAATAATAAAACATTCCAATTATGCTGGTGGGATATTACTTTAAGGGACTTTCTGACCTTATGTTTCTTCAACATATGACTCATAATACACTGGCTTATGTATATTATCTTGATTTTAGTGGAATTATTTCTAAAAATCTAGAAAGCTCTAACTCAATATACGTATATGTTGTCTTATTTCCTGTGCAGTCTAACAATTTTAATATAGACATTTATCAAAGTAACAATATAAAATAAAATAAATATAATTACATATAGCATTATGAATCTGGATGACTCTAGCATGACTAAGATAAATGTTTTAATACAGTTCTCTGTTACAATGATGAAATATATATATAAAATAATTGTACAAGTAACATCCCTCCCTCTGTAAATAGAGCTCAGATTCGAACCTGGACTTTCCCGTTCCTGACAATCCAATATTTTTCAAACTTGACACAAATTTACTACAAGTACAAATGATATAACACTTCAATATTACTTATCACATACATAATAATATCCTCACACCTACATTTAAGTTAAAATGGGAATTAGAAAATAACCATGTACAATACTTTAATGTATTTTCGATACAAATTTCTAGAATTTCGTAGACTTAAAAAAATTAATTTTCTCTATTAACATATGGATAATTATCTCATTAATATAAATGTTATGATGGAGAATATATGTTTTGAAATAAATTATCCACATTAACATTGAAAGAGAATGGATAAGCTACATTGATAAATCTCATGTTTCAATCATCTGATATCCGAACCTCGACTCCACGAATAAGCAAACGTCGATTAAAACCAAGTATAAAATAAATCTCATACTACGAGACTACTGGTGTAGATTTTAGAATAAACTGATTATATAACATTCGTATATTAAAGTATTTGTTTATCATCCTAAAATTAATTTATTACCACGTGCTTTTTTACTATCATTCCCATTAATTAAAAATTGAAGGTAATGGGATAAAATGGGGTAGGCCACATTACATATATTATCCAGGGCAGATTTTATATCTCAAACCACAAATGGATCCCATAAAATGTTGTTGTTTTTTTAAATTAATTTAAATATTGGCAGAAACCTTGTTTAACATAATTTAAATTATATTACAAAGGTCTTATGATGATCTAACAAATGGAAGCACTAACTCTATTTGAATTAAAATCCCCTTTTTTACCCTGTGTCCTATATTAACTCCAGTGGCGCAAGCATTATAGGAAGAATAACACAAATAGATGTCACACATACACATACACACATGTTGAGGGAGGTTAAGAAAATGTTCAAGAAAAATACCTTTGTAAATCCAAGTGGTATTTGAAACCCGACCTCCTCATCACGGGAAGACAGATAAGATGAGACTGACGCCTGTCTCCATGTCCCCACTGTTGTGGTATGTACAAACAAACAAAGATTAAAGATAAAAAGCATGATAATAAGTTTAAAAACATTCACCATTCAAGCAGGTAGATTTTTAAAACCATATTATTGCCCATTTAGTCGAGAAGATTGACGTTTTACAACATGTCCTTACATCACACACTCCGAGGTACTTAAATACGGATTTGTGTTATTTATTGAATCTAAACGACTCTACCTTTTATATTCTATTCTATTACTTGTTCTTTTGTTAAGTATGGCAACACTGTAAGCCTTGCAGTGAATATCCGGGCTGTAAACCCGCCCCGTGTAATTGGTCGAGGGAGTCACAGGGCGATTGAAACTGAGTTATTGATGGATAGGGGCTCCCGAGGGAAAGGCCTCGAGATGGTCAGGTAGCACGAGGTACTCTGGTACCCGCAACACACACCAGATGTCACCACTTGGTCGCATCACGTGCCGGCTACCTCTTCTTTTATTTAAAAATACTACCCTGCAAGGGGCATTATCACGCTGACGTAAGACGCCCGGGGAAGTCGTGTTCTGTATCCGACTCCCTTAGGGAATAAAAAAAGGTATATTTATGTTGTCCTATGACACCCTCTCGGTGGCCCAGAGTGTGTGTGTGTGGGGGGGGGGGGGTACTCCCTCGCCACGGTGGAATTGCAGCATCCATGAAAATTGAAGCCGATGAATAAATCAAAATGGTGAACTAGATAGAGCAGGTGGATTGTTTGTTTATTGAAATGTGATGAAGCTGGCTTTGCGTGGTTCTATGGCTAGGTTACAGTCATATGTTTCGAATGAAACACTTCAAGAATTCTCGAGAGGTGACAAATTGAGGGAAAGTCGAAAAAAGGGCCAAACGATAAATATACGTATTTGGAGAAGCCATAAAAATGTGAGATAGGTTTTGTTCAAGCTAAATCTCTTGATATAAATTCCAGGAACGTGCTTAGTAAGTGTGAAGCAGTTTAGTGTTTAATCCTTCAAACCTGAAATTTTTCATGTTCCAGTTCTCATAAAATAAATCAATTTCATTAGTTCGACTTCTTAAAACTATTGAAAAAATTCTTTATTATTATTAATATTTGATCATTAAACTATTCGATGGGAGGAAAAATTATAAAAATATTTGAACCAATGACTTTGGATTAAATGTGCATATTTATATATATACAAATATTGATATATATGTATATATATAGGACAAAACATTTATAACGATATATTTAAGTCTATGCTTCCCTATTAATCTTAGTTGAATTAGTTTTACAGTGCCTATCCCAAAGTAAAAATAATAAATTAGAAAACAACACTTTCAATCATAGCACACTGATCCAATGAAATCATTAATATATATATAAAATATATATATATTTGGCTACGTTTCAAAAACTGTCATAATTATCATGATGTTTAATTTAATTGAAACGTGATATAATTTGGACTGTACTTCTCTGTTAAAGTGAAGGTAACAATTTAAAAAATGGTCAATAAGGATATTTTAAATGAAAAACCAATATTAGTATTTTTTTAAAATTTTAACTCATTTTTTAAAAGTTCTCCAGAAAGGGAACTTACAATGTAAGATGGTAGGGCTATCTATACCACATGTTATACAAAAATGTAAATATTAAACAATATGTAGTTTGTATTTTATTGTTATTTTAAACTGTAAAAGCTTCACAGAAAAAATCTTATTTTAATCAAAGCATTACAAATGAAATATACCTTCTGGCGGTATTGGCTGGGAGTAAAGTAAGATAAAATTTACTGGCAACTTTCTTGTTCCGGTGACTAAACAGATATTACCTTTACAAATAAAATAGAATATTTCAAATTAACTCTTAAATTCTTTAAATATGGCTCATTAATATTATTACAAATTATAAATGAGCGTCTTACATTTATTGTGATTTTGTAAATGCTTATAACAAAACTATTTTGTCAGCGGAAATATCTAACTAAACAGTCTTACCATATTTATTGCTATAGTTTTCGTCAGCC
>JBCFYV010003508.1:12248377-12262759 GCA_039000515.1 Timema cristinae | reverse complement strand
TAAGAAATATCCCTACAGATTGCCGACTCTACAACAACTAAATGCTTGCTTCTAGTGAAGCATGGAGCAATGAACCAGTCTACTCAATCACGGCGTGGCACGTGCAACATGGAACAATGAACCAGTCTACTCAATCACGGCGTGGCACGTGCAACATGGAACAATGAACCAGTCTACTCAATCACGGCGTGGCACGTGCAACATGGAACAATGAACCAGTCTACTCAATCACGGCGTGGCACGTGCAACATGGAACAATGAACCAGTCTACTCAATCAGGGCGTGGCACGTGCAACATGGAACAATGAACCAGTCTACTCAATCACGGCGTGGCACGTGCAACATGGAACAATGAACCAGTCTACTCAATCACGGCGTGGCACGTGCAACATGGAACAATGAACCAGTCTACTCAATCAGGGCGTGGCACGTGCAACATGGAACAATGAACCAGTCTACTCAATCACGGCGTGGCACGTGCAACATGGAACAATGAACCAGTCTACTCAATCACGGCGTGGCACGTGCAACATGGAACAATGAACCAGTCTACTCAATCAGGCGTGGCACGTGCAACATGGAACAATGAACCAGTCTACTCAATCACGGCGTGGCACGTGCAACATGGAACAATGAACCAGTCTACTCAATCACGGCGTGGCACGTGCAACATGGAACAATGAACCAGTCTACTCAATCACGGCGTGGCACGTGCAACATGGAACAATGAACCAGTCTACTCAATCAGGGCGTGGCACGTGCAACATGGAACAATGAACCAGTCTACTCAATCACGGCGGGGCACGTGAAGCATGGAGCAATGAACCAGTCTACTCAATCCCGGCGTGGCACGTGCAACATGGAACAATGAACCAGTCTACTCAATCACGGCGTGGCACGTGCAACATGGAGCAATGAACCAGTCTACTCAATCACGGCGTGGCACGAGCAACATGCTGCATACAGCAAGGTGTCATACTCCACCCGGTGTGAAAGGGATCATTGTTGACAGGTGTTCAATCCCGATGGTTCATGTGTAATGTTTCCTGTTTTATGGGTCGCTCTCATCCTCTCTGAAAGAGAGTTAACTCCCCCACCTCTAGATATGCTGAGGATGACTTGGTGCTGTTCAGACGGTCTTCTCAGGTGACCTGACCTTACAGTTTGCCACCAACATTGAATGATCTCTAGGACTCTATTACAGCTGCTCTGATGACCATCAATATGGACGAGCTACAACGTCTGTGGGTCGAACTAGACTACCGTATATACTCGTTTCGTGTGACGAACGGAGGACACATAGAACGTTTGTAATGGTATGACCTAAACTTGGACATTTTCCATTTCTTATCATGGATCATTCATTATTTTATGTGTAATATTTTGTGATATACAGTTCATTTTTAAACCCTATGAATCATTTGGGATAACCTCGGATAACGAACTTTAAATAAGTACTTTTAAATGAATTTTAAGTGTTCTTATGGGGCTCTTATATGATAACAATTTAAAATATTTCATTATACATATAGCCAGCTTCTCTCCTACAGTTGGTGTATTTGTACTAATCAAGTTGTTCCTTCTAATGAGATACGATATAGATAATCCTGTGTAATGTACATTTTATTTGATATATTTTTGTATGAAAATTAATATAAAAGTTAAAATACTTTTGTGATGCAATCATATTAATAATAAATTTCATTAAAAAATAATATTTCTAAACTTGTTCTAAATTGTAATTCAAGATACTATTTAGATACCAGTTTTGTCTAAAATACTTTTATGAGTTTTATTTAATTATTATTATCCAATTCTTTATATTTTGAAGATAAACAAGATTGTTTTAAGGTTAGAAACATAAATGTTACTTTTCCACAAATTATATGTTTGGGCCTAAATTATGGTTGTCTAGTGAACAGTAGTATTGTGTAACAACCACTTGCCTTGTAACAGGCTTATGCAAGAATATGCCCTCTTAGCAAGGAGGCCATTCCATAATAATCTTTAAAAAATTGTCTCTTGCTATGAGCTGTATCACAATCTAAATCTAGTGGCCAGGCGTCATCAGATGTATCCTCTCTAGAATCATCAAAACTAGCGTATTTTTTGCACTCTCTATGGTTCTTTGTCTTTCTTCCAGCTTTCCGTAAGCTATCCTACAATCTCCTACCCTCCTCCAGGTGTAGAGAACTAACGGTTCAACAGTACAGTCTAGTCCTGTTGACAGTGCTACCGTTTCATTTGAATCTGACCAATTAACTACCTCCAGTATAATAACACATATCCCTTTCAAACAGACTCAAAAATGTTAGTTAAGCTCTTGAAGATTAAGAGAAAATTCTAAATTGACTTAAGTGTAATTTGACTCTAATTAATAAAACAATCGTTAGCTTGAGTTTGATTACAAAAAATTATTTTTGTAAAGTTAATAAAACACTGACTATTTAAAACTCTTATCACAAACATTATTTAAATATATTTATTAATATTCTAAATTATTATGTTTAAGGTTTTATATCTTAGTCAAGAACTGAAAGGCATAGTTTGTTTAAAAGGTGCCGAGTAATTTTTCTGCTGTATTTATAAGCAGACATAAGAAACCCAAAGTTACTTGGACACCAGAAACACAAGGTAGTATACGGATAAATGTTTTTAAAAATATACTAAAAAATATAATTTTATGAAGTTAGACAAATGTATTATGAAATTAGCAAAGTAAAGCTGATACTTCAACTAAACTTAATCGTTTCTCCCAAATTCAGTTACAATAGATCGTGTTCATATCAAACCAATTAAATAATGATATATAAAATACAGTTAGAGATAAATATTTATTGCCTATAATTAATTATTTTTAAAATTGATATGAGATTATGGATGTATTTGTGTGGTACTTATGTATTTAGTTAAGTTTAATAGGCCAGTCTCTTGTACCAGTAACCTGCATTCTTGGCTGTTTTCTTAAAGTACCGGGTTCGATTCCTGGTGGTACAATAGTTAATTGGTCTAAAGGGGAATTGTTCCTATGGTTTCCATGATCTGGTTGAATAGACATATTAATACTTCCACTGAGGCCACATAATCATTATCATCATTATCATCATCATTCTTTCTTATCTGAGTGAAGTAATCGCATCTACATGGTGCCCCACCCTTAGAAGACAGTTTCATGTCCACCACTGACAGTAGAAGATGGAGACTGAGAAACCCTAATGGCATACGTTAAAAAATATACACATGGTTAATAATATTTTATAATTAAAGAATAATTTAATGGATTTTTCTACATAAAACCAATATACACTTATACTTATCATGTGAAATACTAATTCGTTTATACATTGTTGAAAAAATTATTCAAGTAAATCTCATAAAGTAAAGTTTCAATTATTCAATTATTAGTTGACTATCTACATTTTATAGAAATGACTCCCAGCCTTTTCCAAATGGCGCGGTGGTCCCCTTGAAGCCAATCACCGTCTACGGTGCATGTTCCGTGACATATGAAGAGTCATTAAAAACTCAGGCACACATTTATAATACGGATTCTAATTAATCCATTTCCTAATATAAAATAAATATTAATTAGTTCTTTATTTATTATTATTATTAAAATATAGATATTTTTAGGACTGTGTATAATTATATTTAGCATCAATTCAACACTAACCTTATGTGACGGCTGGTGCTGTTATTCAGCCCTCATCCCTATTCTGTCAGAATAAATAAGGGACAGTTTCAAGACTAGGTTTGGCTCTACACTAAGTCGGTTTGTATCTTTATTTTTAACTTTATTTGACTTCTTTCGCTGAGTCTGGGAAATATAATTTTCACCCATCGAATCATCTTAACCAACAAAAGCACAATTTCAAACACCTATGAAGCGAGATAAATATTGTACGCGTAAATGTCGACGACGCCACATATTAAATTGTTGTAAGGAACAAAAAAATATGTGTTTAATTGTGGGTAGTCCTCGTATCTAGGATGGCTCTTTTACGTGGAGGTATTATTTCAATGAGAACCCAAAGAAATAGTTTACATTTTAGAATTCCTTGTACCAAGATTTACTCTTACATGGAGGTATTGTTGCAATGAACACAACACTAAATAGTTTAACTTTGGCATTCCTTACATGAATACTATATATCTTATGATAAATGCATTGTTAGGTCTAGAATAAGCACCAGAGGAAATAGTTAAATTGTTTTAATTCTTCTTGTATCAAGATTGGTTCTCTTACGAAGAGGTATTGTTGCAATGATCACCATAATAATTTGTTTAAATCTACTATCCATGAAACAAGTTAAAATAAACCTAATTTAAACACAGAAACATAGAATAGCCATATTAGAGCTGCTCCTATGACTGTACCTTCCGACACAATCGATTGGAGAACATTACGGATGCCTTCCAATAGCACAGCGATGCAGTCAAGATCCAGGCTGGTTTTGGCCGGCCTTGCGGGTAGTTCCACACTCGATGCGATAAGGAAGCGGTTTCTTTTTTGTTCGTCGTTGAGTGGAGAAGAATGCGAAGATCGATGTGGACGTTTAGGAAGATAGTTCGAAAGTATTTCTTGAACTAAAGGACGTGGTTTCAGGTGTGGATCAGGTCGCAGATACGTTTAAGAAGCTTGTCTACGTAACAGAGAGTCTGGAGAAATATGTTTAGGATACACCTTTATCCAACAGAGATTCAAGTAATTTAATAAATAAATAATTTATAAAATTATTAATATATTAAATAGATATTATATTTTCTCTGTTTGATTAAACATAATTTAACAGAGATGTTTTCTTTCAAAATTATCATATCCCATCACAAGTGGATTATATTATGAGTTGGCTGTAATTGGGAATTTAGGTTTCAAACAGTGGGTCTATTGAGTCTTATTTTCATAAACAGATTCCCACTTTTCATATACGATAATGCTGGTACATTTTTTAAATTTATTCTTTTATTTACCTAACACATTAGCGTAAGTAATTACGGATATGCTGGAAAGTTAGGGGACGGTATGAAATAATACTTTGATATAATACCTAGTAAATAATAGATATGACCATGTGGTATTTGTTAACATTACTTATTAAATTAAATACACATTGCCAGGCCTCCACCGTGGTTCGGATTCCACGTTAAACTGTAGGTCCTCCATTTCATCTCACAATCACCCTACCATTACACATTAGCGTAAGTGCATATAACCCGAATGGGTAGTAAGACGCGGTGCTAATAATAATAATAATAATAATAATAATAATAATAATAATATTAATAATAATAAATACACAATCAAATTATATTTAATATTCATAAATAAGGCATCCACAGCTCACTAATTAGGTTAAGTTCCTGCAAATCTACCCCACTTGTTAAGCGATTAAATAAAATAAGGGGTGCATACAGGTATTTTATTAAATATTCATACGTTTTAAATTAAGAGATATGACAATCATAAGTAAGGTAGAAATTAATAAAGTATAAAATCTATTATTTTTCAATATTAAACGGTAATAGCAGAAACAGCTGTTTAATTCTAAAGCTAGGTTTTTTTCATCCGATTATACAGGTGAAAAAAGAATTAATTTATATAACAATATATAAATGGGCTGGTCTTTGAATGTTACTTTTTCACGCAAAAACCACTAAACCGATTACGCTAATATTTCGCATGACCATAACCCGGACTCCTAGATTATACAAAGGTATATTAAAATGTACGTACATCATTTTGTTTCAAGATGTCGCCTACAAAACACTACTTTTTGGCCTTTTTCTTAGCTAATGTTTAACAGCGTTTATTTAACGCCCTTTAAATACTCTTAGCACTAGACGAGATATAATAGATATAGACAGAGCCCTGCGTTTGTGGAGATCGCGATAATTCGCGAATGTTATATATGGCAATATGGCATTTTTTCTTTCAGATGTTCACATTTCAGGTTACCCTGATTGCAAATATATGCTCAGAATTGTCGTGATAATTTGCGAAATCGGCGTTTTAGCGCGATATTCGCGATTTTAAACGATGTCCGTGATAATCGCGATTTATTCGCAATTTTCGGCATTCGCGCTAATATTTTAGGATATTTGAAACTTTGTGACTTGTACATACTTTTCCCGGACCAGCTGCCGCTAAATCTTACTTTTTTAATAAGTTGACAGCACATTTTTTGGCGGACTAGTGTTTTTTTACCGTTTTGTCCAAACAAAATGTATTTTTTTGCTTTCACTTCAATATGTTGTTTACCTGTTTCAAACATTGTCCTGGAAGTCTAGTTTTAACCCAACAAAATCACCTTAATCACGAAAGTTTGGTAAAAACAACTTTTTTAACGCTTTTGTCTTAATTCGATAATCTCGTCGCAAAAATAGAATGTTTGTAATTCACCGCATATTCACCGCTTTTGGGAAACTTATAAACGAAATTGGGCTTTTTTATTCACCATAAAAGCAGAGCTCTGGATATAGATAAGACACAGTGGCCGTCTTAAAAGGAAACATAATACATACAAAATGAGTTAGTAACTGGCTGTTACTCTCTCAAGCAAAAACAATTAGACTATTATGCTGTTATTTCAAATGAACATAACTTGGTAAACATAATAAATAATTAAACTTTATGCCCAACTTCTTTTTCAAGATGGTTGGTACAAAATACTACTCTTTGGCCTTTTATTAGGTTTTGCTTATCGGATTCTCTCTGTACCGAATTTGAAAAGTTGCTTGCTATAAACTAGACATAATAGATTTATATTAGACACAATGACCATCTTTACAAAAAACTATTGTTTAAACGATACTTTTTTATAACCATAACATTATTTAAACTATAAACTCCTAAACGTGAGGGGTGAGCTCTGGAAACTTATAAAACTATTAGAAAATAAAGTTCTTCTGAGCTAGAGATGATGGAACGGTTAAAATAAGCTATATCATTGAACATAACGTGGTGAATAGCGATGCACTGTAGCTAGTTATAACGTTCCTTGGTATTTTCTCATTTCAAAATGTCTTTGTTACAGTAACTATTATTTCATCTATACTATTTGGTGAAATGTGATGATCTTTTTCATTACGTTTCTATAACAATGTTTAGTATTTTGTTCCACTAATATTATAATATTTATTTGCCAAATATTGCGTTACATATGTAATACTTTCATTTGTCAACATTTTGCGATCGTAAAAAGAGCGTGTGATATTGGTAGCTAAATTTTCAATTTCTATTTGTTATCATGTCATTTGAAGCTAAAGCCTTTAGCATCATTATATTTATATTAGTGATTGTGGACTTAAACTGTATTTTACCCTATTATTATCCTAGTGGTCTAGTTAATATATTTGTAATATAGGCCTATATATTTTATTATTTTAGGAAGCTAATATTAGAATGAACATGAAAGAAATAAGGTGTAACGAGTTGACTGGTTGAACTAGCTCAAGATAGGGATATGGTTTAGTGAGGTGGACTGGATAGAACTAGTACAAGATAGAAATAAGGTTTGGTGAGATAGACTGGCTAAAGATAGCTCAATATAGGGATAGGTAGTATTGAGGCGGACTGGATAGAGCTAACTTCAGATAAGGATAGGGTGTATTGAGATGGACTGGATAGAAATAGCTTAAAATAGGGATAGGGTTTAATAAGGTGGATGGGATAGAGCTAGCTTAAGATAGGAATAGACTGTAATGAGGTGGACTGGATAGAACGATCTCAAGATAGGGATAGGGTGTACTGAGGTAGACTGGCTAGAACAAGCGCAAGATAAGGATAGGAAGTACTAAGGTGGACTGGATAGAACAAGCTCAATAGGAATAGGTGTCGTACTTTTGTAAGTGTGGCAATACACTTTCCAGCTTCTAATGTCTTAAATTAAGTAAGTAAGCAAGTAAGTAATTAAAAGAATGAGAAAGTATGTGGGGTACACTGTACATTTAGCTAGGTTCCAATACACATTAGTATTAACGTACAAGGTGACCTGGTGGTCTAGGGGTAAGGCGTCAGACTTCTGTGCTGGGGGTTCGGGGTTCAATCCTTGGTCTCGGCACAGATTTAGCTGATTACCAAACCCTTCCTTCACCTCTGAGAAGATGTGTATTAATCACAACTTGGGTATGTGTGGATTTCCAGGCCTCCACGTGGTTCGGATTCCACGTTAAACTGTAGGTCCTCCATTTCATCTCACAATCACCCTTCCATTACACATTAGCGTAAGTTTGTATAGCCCGAACGGGTAGTAAGACGCGGTGCTAATAATAATATTAACGGACAATAATCCCTTATATTTTAAAATGTTGTTAGCGTATATGAGACTTTCAGTCTCAAGTGTAATATATTTGCTCAAATTTCGACTTATACTCTGACTACTCGTTTTATAACTGTGGTTAAAACAGCTCCTAATGATTTTATGTAGATTAGGAAGATTTTTTTTTTAACCGAGTCAATTTTCCTATGACTAGAGTAAGATTAGTTTAAGAATTCAATCAATATGTAAGTTAACATGGTTAAAACTTAAATTTATTTATTTCAGATACTCAACAATGTGATTGGTTTTTAAAGTAATAGTTTAAATGTATTTTTATATTCTGTTAAATGTGAATATGAATAAAAACACAAACATAGCTTATATATTTCATTATACTCTATTTTGACCCACATTTAAAATTGGTTTATAGCTTTTGGTTGACATTTTGCATTTTTGGGGAATTATATATCTAGGTAGTTTTGTGTAAAGATAGCGTTAAGTAGGAACACTTGGCTGCATTGACCGTTGGTCCCTTCTTGCTGCCCACTACCAGCAGTCGCGGTCCAGGGATTTCCTAGACACGACCTAACACAGCGGTTCACAGTCAGCTAACGTCGAAAATAAATAGTTCTTCTTCTTGAAGACAAAATAATAAAGAATAATAATATTCTTTTCCATTTTTTAACTCTGAAATTTTCATGTCATTTATTTCCTTCGCGAGTAATAAGGGGTTTCTTTAATTTGTCGATGAAAAATAACTTTGTTAATAATAGCAAATTCCGAAAATAAATAAAAAAATTGTTTAGGGAATTTTTTTTTAACTTGTGATGAGTCAATGCCAAGAAAATTTGAAGAAGTGTGTGCCTAGGTCAATAAAGTGTATTACTTTCCGGTACTTAGCTAATATTTTTAAATTTATTAGGTTTATACTACACGATAGATCTTGACCATAACAATCAACTTTTCATCTTCTACATTCCGTTTCACCACTGTACAATAAAAGATAATCTAAGAGCTGTCAATAAAACCAGCACAAATGCACAACTAAAAGCAGCAGTTGAAAAACAAACTATTTTTCATATTTACAATAATAGTTATATTAATCTCCTCAAATAAAGCTTTCACTATCACAAACCACCAAAGTTTGTATAAGTACATTATTAGTTGTGAATAGTACAGTTAGGGATGTGAACAAAATATTGATACTTTACTATTATAGATATTTTCCTTTCGATACTATTATTTTTTACTCGATACTTTTCTTTCTGATACTTTTACTGATACTGTAGGCTACTCACAATCTAGTATCGGATCGGTATCGAAGGAAACAAATTTTTGTAATCGTCCCTCATGCTAGGATTAAATGTTTAGTAGGGTGGACTGTGTAGAAGGAACACATTATACTATTTCTCAATTATCAGTCCTCACTCATTTTCTGCAAGACAAGCAAGAATCACTTCTATAGTAGCTTTTAATCTCTTTGAGCTCATCATAATTCATAACTGTTCGTTCATCTTTATTTATCAATACAGCTAGATGCTGGACAGGTTTACGCAGCGAGTGTCGACCAGACTACAACCCCTTTATCACGAACTAAACAAAAGAGCTAAATGAACTCACTCAACTTAAGAATGACCCAAGCAAACGAAGCAGAAAATTTATGTGCGTTCTTTAAACAGATGAAGTAGGACAGAGAGTCCGTTATTCTAGTGTTTGTCAATTGTTAGTAATCTATCTTGATAGAGTATAAAAACGATTAATATAACTAGAAAATAGCACTTACCAAAGTGATTTATGGAAGTGTTTTTAAAAAGTTGAATAGCGAAAATGTTGTTTTTTTAATTTGTTTTACAATATTAATTTAATGAATACAGTATCGATACTTTTCCTTCGAATACCAGTATCTATGTAAAGTGTGGTCTCGACCTGACTGGTCAAGGGGAGTCCCAACTGAGCAAATTGCTAAGAACCAGTTCAAGTCAGCCGTCATGACTAGCTGCGACCACAGTTTCATGGCAGACAACAGTTCCTAAGAAACAACCACTTAACGGGAGCTGATTTTAACGTTTAATCTTTAATTATATTATGTTTAGAGTTTAATCACAACAACATATACTTTAAGATTTTTCCACACTATTGTAGTATATCTTATTTTCAGAAAACTGGTTTTTATTTAGTATCACGCTTTTGAGTCCTTTGGTCCAGTGGTTCTCGAAATGTACATCAGTGTGCCATGAGGTTAACTAGATGTGCTGCAGAATTATACTCATTATGCTATTGTTGATAAAAAGATAAATGTTTTGGCATTCAATACTAATTTTTAATTTCTCGCGATCTTACAGGTAGAAAAATTATGGTGATCGTCAAAAAATTTAACGCGAGATTTTGATGAATCTTGACGTTTCATGACTCCCTTATCCGAAAAAGTGGTTATTGAATTTCCAACCATCTGTCTGTGCCTCTAACTAGAGCCTAAACTATTTTACCAATCGGGCTAATACTCGGTATCTAGGCTTTTCATGGGATTTACCCGAGGTCTTTTTGAAATTGGCTATTTAACCCTAAAACTAAGGATAGTCTACAAAGGGTAAAGAAGAGAAATAGTTAATTATCTCATAATCGGCTGTAAGTATTTGATTAAATTTAATTTTAAAAGATTTATAAATATTATGAATAAAATGGCTGCTCTCAATATTTCGGCAAAATGACTTTAAGGGCGCCAATCTGATCCGTAATTTATAATGTTGTATCATATCTCCGAAATTATTTGCAATATAAAATTACTTATCATTACAAATATGTATATTATCTATAATACAAATATTTTAAAGCATCATATTTTTATAAAACCAATAACTTTCAAGCTATATGCAAATATACATATATGTATATATATATATATATATATATACAATATATATACATATATGTATATATATACACATATAGTATGTATATATGTATATATATATATTTATATATTATATATATGTATATACATATATATGTATATATATGTATGTACATATAATGTACATATATATATTATATTATGATTATAATGATATATATATGTATAAATACTATATTAATACATATATATGTATATTATGTATGTATATATACATATATATGTATATGTATATATACATATATGTATAATATACACATATTTATTAATTTTACTTTCGACACTAAAGAATTATTGCGACAGTAAATAAAATCTAACCTGAAATGTTGATAGATGTCAATGTCTCATGACCCACCAAACCCTAAAAAGTGGTCTTTGCAATGCCATCTGTCTGTGTGTCTGTTTAAACTTAAAGTTAAGAGTAGTTTAATAAAGGGCGAAAAGAGAACAATCGATTTTATCAAAATCGACTATACAGATTTTGATTATAATTCGCGTCTAGGCGTTGTATGAGATTATAAATAAACTAGTTATTTTCATTTCCCCATGAAAATGACTTTTAAGGTACTTTATGAAAGCGGAAATTTCCATATCTCCATAAATATTTGAGATACTTAGGCTTAATAACTTGTCATTGAACAATTGTAGCAAAATAAAAAATAAAAAAATAATATGAAATATTTTTTTATAAAATCAAAAGTTTCTGAGATAATTGTAAATATATTACTACAATTCTGTGAGCTCTGGTTTAAAGAGTTACTACTTAAGTCTTAAGGCAATAATATTCCAATATTATTGAGTAATTAAATATAACCAAGTCTCTCAAAAATATTGTGTTATTTTTCCTTAAACCTCTTAGGAAATATGTTGTACACCAATGATCTATATACATTTTAGACTCAATAATAAATATGTACATTTTTTACTGGCGAAAATTTATAAATGAAGAATTTAATAACATGGCAATGACCTGAAGATGTGCAACATCTAATAAAATGTCGACAATTTTAACCGGATGTTGAAATATTAATACGGAGTGTTGAGTCTTGTGGACCCAATATTGATTTTTTTATTGGTACAAACATACAAATGAGGACATTAATTATTCAAAAGTAAAATTATACAATTCAAAACCAAGATTGAAAAATATTTTTACATAAGTATAGTGCAATCTATGTCTGGGTTTGCTAGTTAATATTATTTTGATTCACATATTTTACGGGTTTTGAATAAATATCTCAATTTTTAAACAATAGTGTGAAAAAGTCACTGCGTAGTTCCATATCATTTTTTACAATAAATAAGAGAAAAACGTTAGAAAATTTTATTATGTTTATTTTCCCAAGAATACAGTGGCTTGCAATCAAAAAGTTGAGCAATTAATAAGAAGTTATCGTTTCTCTGCGCATGTGTGAGTCTCCCATTGTGTCGTGGAGGAAGGAAAAGTCACCCCCAGTACACCTGAGCGGGATTCGAACCTCGATCTCTCCGTTCTCGGCAGCCTAGCACAACACTAAACCAGCGCGTTAGCTAATTACACCACCGAGGTGGGTTGGTGGGTCCAGTGTAATGGAACAGTTTGAGAACCACTAAATTTTAATCTATTAGCGACATAACCTACAAAAAACATTTCTTGTGACGCGTATTACTACCTGTTCAGGATATACGCCTATATACTAATTATACTAATGGTTTTAGAAATGGGGAAGGCTAGATTTAGAGGAAATGTACCAGAATTTAAGAAAAGAGAGAGGAAAACCATTTTGGTAAAACCACCCTCATTACACCCGACAGATACACAAACCTTTATCCGACCTCATTGGCAGTCTAGTCCACTGTGGGAGTAGCGCCTTAGACCATGCGGCCACCGTGGCATGTTTATCTGCTTTTAATTACAACTTTAAGTTGGGGGTTTAGGACTTTAACCTTTATTGACCATAGCCGTATTTATGTAGAAGGATATTGGAAAACCCATTAAAAATAAATTTGCATAGTACCTAACTGGGATTCGAACCATGACATCCCCATCACCTGTACACTAATTTAAACTGAACTGAAGTTTAGTCCTGTTGCCCACTGATGTGGAAACCAACATATTGATGTGCTTACAGATTTCCGATTTTAAGTCTATTAAATGTTGAGTCAGCATTAACTTTCCATGGACTGCCGTTGTAGAGAATCGATACGTTGTAAACAAATACATTAACATCGAAATGAGAGCACATAAAGACTTGGTTAGCATTTTACATTCGTACAGGGCCTTAACTGAGCTTCCTCTACCACTGACTCAAATACATTTTGCCGTTATTGTATTTAAAGAAATCATTCAATAGTTAATTTATAAGAAAAATTATACAAAATGCTATAGAATTGACAGAAATCATTCTTTATTTTATTAATTTGATTGGATTAATAAATTTAATTTCTCACTGGTTTGCACTATATTGCGAGCCATGGAGAAAGCGGACGAACTTGATAGTCTCTTCATTACGGATGTTAGGAACACTAAGGAAAGTAAGATACGATAATGTAGACTAACATATGCATTTATATATTTGATGGGTTAAATGTTAATTGTTGGTATAAATATAATTAAGGTTCAGTAATGTTATAATATTCCACAGATGACTTTTAAAATACATATTATCAATGATAGTTTCTCCAATATTTTGTTTATAAATATTTCTCGTAATGGTTGTTAGTTTGAAAACTACACACTTTCTTTTTACAATGTATTCAGTTTAAAGAACTTTTCTTTCACATACTAACATACAAATACATTTTTTTAATAATATTATAAATCATTTTACTAAATATTTGAATAAAATGATTAATTATTAAAGCAATTACCACTTTTATGTACAAAGTACTTTCCAACAAATTATTGTTCTAAAACCACAAACAACATCTTCTTGAGCTAGCCATCAACACACTACCGCTAGCAGACACGGCAGATTCTGCAACTTACTGAAGTGGGTCAGGTGACATTACGTCATAAGGAGGTTTGTTTGAAATATACTTATTTTATTTAAAGGAGGTTCCAAGGAGATTTGGTTTTGAATATATATCAGAATAAACAAGTGGAGTCGATTGATTTTAAATAAAATAGATGTTATGGAGAAGGAAAAGGAAAAATTCTTGCCAATAATTCTCAAACTATATAATTAATATATTTGTATAACTTCGCGGCATTGGGCATATCTTAAAAGTAAG
>JBCFYV010003508.1:12213313-12248277 GCA_039000515.1 Timema cristinae | reverse complement strand
AAATTTAAACTAGAACAGCCGCTCCCCTTTACCAGAAGCCAAACAATTATTTTACAATCTCTTGTTTATCAGGACAGTATAAACAAAGTGTTTATCAAGAGAGAGGGCTGACAGAGTATTCGGGAGATGGGCCCTACTGTGGCTAGTAATTATTATTCAACTATTGTTAGCTCCCAATAATTAACACACATAAATCTTCACTTTTAATACATGGCTATCAATGACCATATTTACTCGTTTATTATTGTTTTTTATTAATGTTTATTAATACACTATAATTAATTTTCTTGGATATTGGGAGAGAGGACTATATTTTGTCAACCAGGGACTAGCCATGCCCTCACCCCAATCCTATTTCTGGTAGTTAAGTCAGTGCTGACAGCTAGTGGAGACCAAACTCGCCTTTCATTGCTGTCCAAACTCTTTTTCAAGTGAACTTAGCCTAAATACAACGCCTTCTAGTATTATTTCAACTTTCAGACAAAATCACATCAACCTGTTCGATCTTTTTAACCGAAATAATAATTAATAGAGAGTAGTAATTTAAATCCAAGAATGTTATGGGATCAAAAGATAGGATATTGTGTTTAGAATATGTTGAGCCATGTCAGATTAAGATCCCCTTTTAACATGTGTGATTGCTTTTAATAAAATCGTCATAAATAGAAAAATAACTAATTTAAATATACTGGTCTTGATTAATATATAAATATCACCCCACAGTAATTCTTTCACATGACAACTAAAAATGCATTGAAAACTTGAGTAATATCGTTTAAAAAGAGATAAAGAGTCTGTTAGTGAGTCATGAATGTATGTATAAAAACCCATTCCTACCTAAGCAAATCGAATCGAACCGAAGCACGTTCGATGGAAAAGTATTACTTCTACCTATTTAAATGACCACCTAGCATATAGAATAATTTAATCGAAGAGAGTCGAAAATAATGATCCATTAAGATTACGATGGCGTCATTAGACGAAGTTAGCTTCACCGGTTATTTCCGTGAAATACATTCGTCAGATCAGTGTCACTAAGCGAGGTTATGAAGTTATTATAGCTTTCAATATGATTATTATGCTGGATATTTTATCTCACGTGAAGGGGTCGAATTCATTTATAAAGTGAAGCTGCAATAAAATAGGTTATTTTAGGTCAGTGCTATAGATTTATTCACGATAAAAATGAAAATAATATTAGCAATGGGAACAAGATAAGCATAGGAAGCAATCAATAAAAAAATTAGAAAATTGGATATAAGCTTACTTGAATTTATTTTAATTTTAATTCAACAATTACTTATATTTTGAGACATTGTATCCAGTATACCATGTGCTTATAATTGGGAAGGAAACATATAATAATTGTTTCGTTCTTATTTAAATTCAAAACCACTAAATATTATTATTATTATTATTATTATTATTATTATTTATCACCACCACGTATTACTACCGTTTGGGTTATACACACTTACGCTAATGTGTAATGGTAGGGTGATTGTGAGATGAAATGGAGGACCTACAGTTTAACGTAGGATCCAAACCACGGTGAAGGCCTGGCATTCCCCACATTCACAAGCTGTGATTAACACACGCCTAGCCAGAGGTGAAGGAAGGGTTTGGTAATTAGATAAATCTGTGCCAGGACCGAGGATTGAACCGCGGGCCCCAGCTCAGAGGTCCGACACCTTACCGCTAGACCACCAGGTCACCACCAAAGAATATTGACTTTCCTCCTCACCTTAAGAGTAAATCCAATTACCGCGCTTCAATTCGGTTACCTTAGGTGGGTGCGGACATTTAAGATGCTCAAAATACACAATCAATAATCAAATGGACAATTGTAAATGTAGCAGGTGCCCAGTAGCTGTTTGAGAATGCTCATGCCACCGTAGGGAACTTCCGGATAATGTTACGACTGACGAGGATAATTTAGATCCTAGTGAGAAGCCTAGCAATCAGAAAGAAAATAATTTACCAAACTGTGTAAGCTACGGTGGCTCGACGGGACAATAAAATTGTATTCTTTACTACAAATCCCCAACTATCATTGATGACCACGAGAGGGTGGAGCCTTCAAAATTATTATTTTTAAAATCTCTTCTATGCCCATATTGTTTCTTAAAAATGCTACCCAAACAACCAGTTTTTGAACGTTTACTAGCATGACTTCAGTTGTGCATACAAGTGTGATGATGCTGCAAATTGTTTATTAAGTTTTAAATAGTATTTAATCATACATATTAATTTTATACGTGTTAAGTTACGGATATCATTTTATTGATTTTGCAAGAGTATTCAATCAGACATATTTAGATATGTTGTGTTGCTGTAATTCATTTATTGAGTTGTTCCCCCATGACATGTTGAAACGCCCGCGTGTCTAAAAGGCGCCGCAACCATGCGAACACACCAGCGAGTGTTATCATGCGGGTCAGTATAGGAGGGTACGATCTAGCATGTGTGAATTCACTCACATGTTGAGTACTCTGCTTGCACGCCTCACTGACGCTCATTCCCTCTATTATGTATTTAAGGCCCTTAGCGCAGCGCTGTGTTGAAGCTTTGATTTACAAACCATTGAGGACGTCCAGTTTAATAATTCTGGACCCAGTTTACGGTACGGTAGACACGTAACAATATGTTTTTATGTATGAAAATAACACTATTGGGAGTGTTAGCACCTTGGAATACTCCTTAATGCAGAGACCTTCCAATAATTTTCATCAGTCAGTAACATCTAAATTTTAAAATAAATGTCTTAGTTTCCATTCTTAACATTGCCAAAAAATTAGTAAATGTTATAGCCGGAATTTCCTCTTTTACAGTGTCGCTTAGCTGATTGTTGGTTATGTTTATTCTTCATTAATATTTAATTTTATTTGTTATATCGTGCTCTGAAGGGTGTTAAGGAAGTGAACGAAGATAACTAGCTTTTATGAAGCTATTAATAACTCGTTTCTTATATTTTGCTTTATCATCACGTAAATGCCCAAATGTATCTCAAATAACAAACCAACCAAAATATTTAAGGGGTAAATTAGGGCCTTAATCCAAACAATTTAATAATAGTCCTAGGAACGTAGATAAAGCTTATACTTTAAGATCCTATTAATTATCTATTCTATAATAATGTCCTTATAACCCTAGGATGAATTGTAATAAGTAGACATTTTGTGAATTGAAATTTACAATTGGTTGTGTTTCATAATAATAAACATACCTTTAATGAGAAGACTCACAGTAAGTCAATCTTTGTACTAACTTACTTCAAATAAAATTAGTAACTAACTGGCTGCCATTGAATCTAATCAGAATTTTCAAGTGCTTGTTAACATCATGAGTGTAGATATTTAAAGATGTTCCAATATATAAATAATTATGGATTAAATATGTAAATTAAAATAAGTTTCAGCTTCATATAATCTTGAAATAAATACCTTCTAAATACTAATAAATCTCTTTAGTGAGCTGTGTATTACATTTTATTTTTAAAAGTAGCAGCCTATTCCTCCAGAAATGTAATTTCAATATAAATAATTCATTCAAATAATTTTTATAAATAACTTTTAGCTTAAAATACAGCAAAGAAACTTTGATTCTTAGTCCCTATACGTCTTTTATTAATATTATACTTATCATATATATATACTTATCATATATATATACTTATCATATATATATATACTTATCATATATATATAAAATATGGTATAACCAAATTTACAAGTGCTGTTAGTTTTACTTAAAATTATCTTATAGTAGTTGAAAATGTATGTTTAAGTTTGTGTTCGTTGCAATAATAAAGTATGAGTATACTATTAGTAAACAAGTCCAGGGAACTACGAATTTAAATTATACTTCATGCAAGTTGTAGTTTAAACTAATTAATCACATTACTAGACGAACTAAAGAGAATATTATAACATTAACCTACAAATATTCGGGTGAAATGCCATTACCCTTATTGAACACCCCGAAGATATTGAGTCTTAACATTTCAGATCAGATTCAAGAATCAAACATATTTACGAAAATACATAAAAATGCTATGTATAGCATAATATACATACAATATACAAAACTATAATCCGACCCCTTGTTATTTTTGATTATTTTAACAAATTCATCGTTGGGCTCAGATTATTTCCAAATGTTTTTTGAACTATTGCACCAGATGTTAATATTTTCTCTGGAATTGGTTAGTATCGTAATATATGCTGCAATTATTTAGTTGTACCCCATCGACTAATTAAATGATCCACTCAATGTAGCTACTGTGTATTGTACATGATTGTGTAACTTTAATATTTCAAACTCTTTCCACAGCTGAGAGTATTTAGTGATTGTCCGAATGATAACTGTCCTATAGGAATGCAGAATAACTGGTAACCATAAACTAGGGTCATCTCCAATCAATACAACTTTTCCCCAGATAAGAAATGGTATTTCATTAAATTTTGTAGTAATTTAATCGTTGAATCTAGTGAATGACTTAGATCCCTGGTTGACTTCAGCCATATAACAGTCGGGTTTTATGATAACGGATGGATCTTCGATGTCATACTCGCTCTAGATGTCGATCTCTATACCAAAGGTACGTGAGCTATGCAGAGCTAGTGATAGGTACGGCCGCCTTAAATAAGGTTATCTGCCATCCCTGTAAAAGCCACTGGCCGAACGTATCCCTTTTCTAAAGACGTCGCGATATGAGGGGGTTTTAGTACTCCTAACGGGCCCATCCAAAATTAAACTGAGGAGTAATTTATTTTGTAGATGAAATCCATCGTTTTCGATAGTGAATACGACATCCCTTCCATTACCAACTTAATCAACAACATCCACCCGAGACTTTCCATTGCTATTGAAAAAGAGATCAATAGCAGCATTAACTATATAGACCTCATGCAATAATACCTCACAATTCAAACCATCCTATCTCCCATAAACTTGCTGCTTTCAACAGTTTAATCTATCGTTTACTTCACATCCCTCTGAACAAAACTAACTAAAAAATTGAGCTTAACATCATCAAACAAATCGCAACAAACAATGGATATTCTCATTCTACCATCTATAAGATTTTACAAAACAAAAAAAAACTTCATTTGGATAACTTCTCCACTACCCTCAACAATGATAACAAAAACACCACTGAACGGAGGAAATGGCTCAAATTCACCTACATTGGTCCTGAAACATATCGCATAACCAATATCATTAAAAAACACAATCCCAATATTGCTTTCATAACCAATAATAATATTGAGAAGAACCTCAATAACAGCAACTTAAAAAGGGTGACCTGGTGGTCTAGGGGTAAGGTGTCAGACTTCTGTGCTGGCGGCCGGGGTTCAATCCTCGGTCTCGGCACAGATTTATCTGATTACCAAACCCTTCCTTCACCTCTGACAAGACATCTTGTGTATGTGGGGAATGCCAGGCCTCCACCGTGGTTCGGATTCCACGTTAAACTGTAGGTCCTCCATTTCATCTCACAATCACCCTACCATTACACATTAGCGTAAGTGCGTATAACCCGAATGGGTAGTAAGACGCGGTGCTAATAATAATAATAATAATAGCAACTTAAACACATGTGATATTTATAAGAAGAATGGCATTTATCAACTCACTTGTGAATGCAACAGCATTTACATTGGTAAAACAGATTGACTTTAGAATACGTTATAAAGAACACTTTTCGGAATTCAAATATAATAGAACCAAATCAAAATTTGCCAAACAGCTCAAATATTCAAACCACCAACCGAGACCTATCGAACAATGTCTCAAACCCCTATATTTCGCTCACAAAGGAACCAAGGTAAACATTGCAGAGAATGTTTTTATTCATGAAGCTATTCTTCAGGAAAAACTCATTCTTAATGAACAACTTCAATCGTCCAATCAAATTTTAACTAACACTATTAAACGTTTACCTATGCACACTAAAATTCTTTAATCCATTTTTTTCCAGCTCTACCCTCCATCGTAGTTAAATGGCCCGTCCGAGCCGGTGCCGAGAAGATTTGAACCATTTTGTCTTCCTTAATCCATCAATTGTTTCTCCACTATCTGTTTATACATGTACGGACTTTTCTCTCTCTGTCTCCACCAACATTTTTACACTCATTTATTCAACTGCATTTCCAATTAGATTGGCTACAATGCTTCTACTTTATTTATCTCTGCCTCACTCCACACCTGTTGGTCCACATCCTAGTTCGTTACCGTGTCTCAACACCTACCGAAGTAAGTCTGTTTGTTTCAAGTTATGTCACTTTACTTGTTATAGTTTTTTGGTTTTCCCTTTCTAAGTCTTAACGTTCTATTTTTTCATTACTTTATAGCAAGTCCTTTAATTTTAATTTCAGCTCCATGATTATGGTACGCTGATATTAGCACCGAAACATGTCGGAAAATTAGAGTTCCTCTAACCAACATCAACAAAGGAACACTGAAAAAAGGAATAAGGGACGTAAAATCCTTATTGATAAGACTAAGATACCTGTTTATACGGAATTTCTTTTTAATCTCTTGTAAATTAAAAAGGTTTATTATCAATCTAGCCTCCATTATATTAGTTTACTCTAACTCTTCCACTTTTGTTTTTAACTGGTTTGAACTATTTTACAAAATTTAACCTTATAATTTATTATTCTGCTACTTTGTTCTACTTATATCAATTAATATTATATGACCATATTTTAACTACGTTTTTAATCACGTTTATATCTCATGAAATTATTTTACTTATGTTCTTATCTGTTTATATTTCACTCTTTTTTAAAACTGTATTATTTGTTTATATTTAGTTATTTTTAATTAATCCAACTTTCATTCTAATTGTTATTACCATGTTACACCCATTGTTTTGTTATATTTTTGACTTGCAATTTTACTTTTAAATAATTCCAACCATATATATGTAATATACTCTATTAGCTTACCCCCTTTGACTCATATTATTGTATATGTTTTTATTTAATGCTTTCATTCTCATTGTCAAATGTTTTAACGCATTAATTATCACTTTGCTTTTATTTAACTTTTTAGCCTATTCTTTCTCATTCACCTTTATTATCTATCACTATCTAAGTCTTTAGAGTTAATCCATAAAAGTGTCAAAGACCGGTATGTTCTCTGCATTCAACGTCAAACACATGCTGCAACCAACTTTTTCTTCTTTCTTCATGTCAAACACATCTTGTATCTTTTCTGGAAGATAGAGGTGTCTTTAAAGCAGTCTTCACACTTTCTGCAATGCAGGATAAACATGTTCTGACATTTTAAGAAACATTGGTCTTAAAATCCAGACGATAATACAATGCTGGTCGTTTAGACAGTATAGATCATAAAAAAATCAAAAAAATCTGCAATAACACGGCAACGGAACACGGACTGTTTAACCTAAATACCACCAAGAGCAGCATGAGTCGCTCATCTGACAATGGAAATTATTTAATCTATACTTATAAAATAACATGTCCTGACTGACTGACTGACTGACTGACTGATTCATCATCGCCGAGCGCAAACTATCAAGGCTACAAGCATGAAATTCGGACTGTATATTCATTTTGTTATGTAGGCACCCACTAAGAAAGGATTTTAGAAAATTTCACCCCAAAGGGGTCAAAATAGGGGATGATAATATGTATGATAATATGTATGAAAGTCCGTCATTTTGAAAGTTACATAAACAAATTTTTTTATTTCGGTTATTGACGTAAAACAAATAAATACGTGTTTCAGGAATTTTGGAAATTTTATTTAATAAGGGATGAAAAAGGGGGTGAAAGTTTGTATCGGACTTGCATTTTTTTGATCTGAGGTCAAGTTATGGTCATCAACGTAACGTAATATTTTAAATTAATCTGTAAATACATATGTATATTTTCGTATTTGTATATAATCAACTTCCACGCGAGCAAAGCCGCAGGCAACAGCTATCTAGTCTCTTTATATACCTAAATATTTGTTTTTTATCTTTCAATATGATTATTATAAAAATAAAGAATATGGGTATAATAACTTAATATTCTATAATCCCTACCAATGTATCTTGGGGGATAGTAAAAATATGCTTCACAAATACACAGTCAAGCTCCTCATTTATTTATTATCTAAAATTAACAAGGCTATATCATATAAACATTATTTCCATGTCGTCGACCAGGTGATACGACTTTATGGTAATAATAATAATAATAATAATAATAATATTTAGCACCGCGTCTTACTACCCATTCGGGTTATACGCTTTAAGTACTTATTACGCTAATGGATTAGGAATTGGGAAGGTTGAATTAGAGGAAGTGAGCCCGCATTTGCGTGGAGGGAGAGTGGAAAACAATCTAGGAAAAACCACCCCCAGTTCACCCGACCAAGATTCGAACCTCGATCTCCCCGTCCTCAGCAGTCGAGCTCAACACGACAAGCGCGTTAGCAAACTACGCCACTGAGGTGGGTTTTATGGTAATAGATACAACCAAAATAAACTAAGATTAATTTGTTTCTCAAGTCAGCGGTAAATGAAACTCTAGTTAGCTGGAGTCTATCACTGCTTTGGGGACACATTAACATATAATTTGCTCCCAAAGTTATAGTTTTTATATTTTTTGGATATTTGTGTACAACGTTAGACAGGCTATCCACGGATTATTTTGTTACTAGACCAAGAAATTTAAAAGCAATCTAGGCCTGTTAGAATTATAAGTGTTTCGTGTGGTTTAATCATGTATTATTTTGGTTTTAGTTGTGTGACTATAACTATCCTTTCAACCAGTACACAACTAACACAGGGTTAAGAGTGAAGAAAGTATTTAGAGTTTAAATCATCATAGAAATATATATTTATAATTATTTGTATATGGTGTTTGGAAAGTCATTGCCCAAACCGCACATATAGATTGTTTGAACCAAAATTAATGAAAAATCTCTATACATTTACAACTGGAAAGTTAGCCTAAAAATATTAAATTTTGTCCAAAGTTTTGGCGTACAGTGTCGGGATAGCAAGACTGTTCAAGCACGCGTGTACAAAAGTTTGCATAGAATTAGGCGCATGGCACTACTAACCTTGACATCTTGGAGCCTGGCAGCAGAACATACCACAATTAATAGTAAACAACACACCAGACTGTCTATAAATGACAATACGTTCTGAGGGCCATCATTAACAGTCTTACATCATAGAAAGTGCTCGCCATTGTTATATGTGCAGTGCCACAAGCCTAGCTCCTATGCAATTTGTTGTACATGCATTCTTGAGTTTCCGAACTTCCATATATACACCTCGAGAAACTCTGAATAAAACAGCCAATATTATACCTATTGGGAGATTAAACCGCAGCTTTCAGGACCAGGATTAGAAAATATGCAAACCACACTAGATAAATTGTCGGAAATTACTAAACAATTTTAATATATTAACAAGTAAATATTTTATAATCATAAAAATAATCTTTGGAACATTTTTTAAATGAACCCTTTATAGAGGACTAAAATAATTAAACCAAACACTTGCTGTGCGACTCCCCTTTTAATAAAATATTAACATCATTATACTTTTGCTATTAACCAAAATATATAGAGCATGAAATGGAAAAGGAGACTTTCACTGAATCTGAAAGAAAAAGTGTTCATCTAGCAACAGTAGCAATGGCTTTACGTTGAGACTATTCAGCTATAACCAGAACAATGCACCATAAGTGAACCAAGTTGCTGTATTCTATCAAATTAGAGGCGGATTTTGAATGATATTTAATAGTACATCCAAGATCAGAACTCAACTCGTACGAAAACTACATTTGTAATTTTGTGGGCTGCCGTCTAAAGGGGTTACCTTGCTGAGGAAATGTCGGTAGTCACAATCACTGACTTGGGGACCACCAGGTGTCATAGGACCTATAGGAGTAGAATGTAGCAAAGGTTTCATTGGACCTATAGGAGTGGAATGTAGCAAAGGTTTCATTGGACCTATAGGAGTGGAATGTAGCAAAGGTTTCATTGGACCTATATGAGTGGAATGTAGCAAAGGTTTCATTGGACCTATATGAGTGGAATGTAGCAAAGGTTTCATTGGACCTATATGAGTGGAATGTAGCAAAGGTTTCATTGGACCTATACGAGTGGAATGTAGCAAAGGTTTCATTGGACCTATAGGAGTGGAATGTAGCAAAGGTTTCATTGGACCTATACGAGTGGAATGTAGCAAAGGTTTCATTGGACCTATAGGAGTGGAATGTAGCAAAGGTATCATAAGTCCTATAGGAGTGGAATGTAGCACAGGTATCATAAGTCCTATAGGAGTGGAATGTAGCACAGGTATTATAGGACCTATATGAGTGGAAGGTAGCACAGGTGCCATAGGACCTATAAGAGTGGAAGGTAGCACAGGTGTCATAGGACCTGTAGGAGTGGAATGTAGCACAGGTGTTATAGGACCTATAGGAGTGGAATGTAGCACAGGTGTCATAGGACCTATAGGAATGGAAGGTAGCACAGGTGTCATAGGACCTATAAGAGTGGAATGTAGCACATATGTCATAGGACCTATAGGAGTGGATAGTATAACAGGTGTTATAGGACCTATAGGAGTGTAATGTAGCACAGGTATACATACTACCAGTGACTATTAAATTAAATAAATACTCATACCTTCAATAAAATTCGATATTTTGTATAGTGTCGCAGTGTAATTATATTATTGAACATATACTTAAATTCACACTTGAAGACCTTATAATGAGCTTTAACATAAAAATTAAATTTAGTGAACAATATTATGGAACTAATAAGTGTTTCATATACATAAATGATGGGTCTTTTGAATGGCGACAAATGTTATCAATTTATTTAAGAATATAAATGCAAATGAGTTGTTTTTATTATATTTAGATTAAATTACAAGTGAATAGCGAATAATTAGTTGTAAATGTGGTATATTAAAATATATTTAATGTATTTTAAAAACAAGTTAAGTTATATTTTTATAAAAATTCATCTGCAGTCATCAATTTGTATCCAGAAGGGACGTTCATACAAATATATATTGATTCCCTTTGTTCATTTATAGAAAGTTTGTTAAATACGAGATAGTTAGCTCTTTAGATATATGTATTCTATTCAGTAATGAAAAAGTGTTCACTAAAAAGATTTATTTTTCAAATGAATGTGAAGTTATCTTCCCGCCACCAAAGTTGATCAGTTTTTTAAAAAAGAAATCAACGTTTTGATTCTGCCATAGTGGTGTAACCCCCCCTTTATTTATATAACAAATAAAAGTCAGGTTGGTTACAAGAGAGTTTATTTATTTCCAACAATAACAATACTCAATGAGAAAGAGTGGGACTAGCCCAGCGTTAGGCGCAGACATCAGCACAATAAGGCCATAAAATAGTTATACACAAACAAGTGGTTAGGGGCATGGCCCCGAGTACAAAGATGGCCGCCTAAGGGACCCACAGCATAAAGATACATTGAAATTGACCTTCGTACAAATCCGTAGCGTATAATGGTAATAGCTGAAGATCCAAACAATAACCCCAGTACTAACGATAATCATAAGATATACTACTCACCATCAGTGATTTCCCAATAACTGACGTGTAAGGCAAGGTGCCCACAAATAAGTTCCCCAATACAGCTATTCAAAGCCCCACAAAACAGAGCCAATATCCATTATAATTTGGGGGCTTTCAGAATTCAGTGACTTAGCCACAAACAAACTAACAAACTAATTGCGCGGGCTCGCGACCCCAGAGTTGACTAGCTAAGCTTAGACTAATAGGAGTTCTAACTCCCCAGCAATGATTAGTAACGTAATCAGCCAACATGATTATATCAAACAATTTAGCAAATACCCTGAATATCAAACATGGCGGCGATAATGGTTTCAAAACAATCCGTGAAGCGGGTGAGATACGCTAGCCTGAATAGTAATTTCTTTGTATCCAGGTTGCCCCGCCATGATCTCTACAAAAAAGGGGCCGCAGCCTCAATATATAATAAACAAAGTTAAATCATAAACAAATATCACCCAAACAGTAATTTTGAACAAATCCAGGCCAAACAAAATTTTGAAGTAAGATAACCTAAACCTAAACCCACACTAAGTACCTCACCTAGAGAATGTGGAGAAATGCGTACCATGGCTATAGAGTTCTGCCATTATATACACATAGGTAGAGTCACGTGTTCTCACAGCACGGGAAGCAGGGTTGGGAAAGGGGGGAAGGAAGTGCCCTGTTCTGGAACAACCTCACATATTCCGGACGTAATTTCAAATCACGCGCCGCCCGATGACCGTTGATATCACTGCATTGTTGCCGGTGCGCACGGGTCCGCGCACGTCGACTGTCTCTTGTTTCCTCTTGGAGTGGGGGTAGACCTAGAGGTGTAACCTCGGTCATGGTTACTCGGCTCAGTTGAAAACAAACCGGGCCGCGAAGTGTGTGTTGTGTGTAGCCTCGTGGAGTAGCCAAATGGAGACAGAGTTGGTGAGTCAAACCAAGCCTTTTCCTTTCATGTTGTGACTATGTCACAGTGGTCAAAGATAAGCAAAATAAAAATGTTTACCGAAATTGTAATTTGAGTCGATGATACCTTGGCAGATTAAAATAAAAAAATGCTCATTGAACTTTACAAAATTAATAATTTCTCATATAATATTAATGTTTTTTTGCCGTAGTCTTTAGGATACAACTGGGATTTATGAATCTTCACTCCCCAAGTTATTTAAATCCATTCTTTCAAATAAATTTTGAGGAAGTCCCCGTTGAATTTTTGGATTGACTTCCCCAATTGAAACAGTTATATACATAAAAATCACTACCTTACGTATTGATTTGGATTTATATGACGAAAAGATCTTTAAAATATTATAAACATGAAAATCTTACTAACATAATATTCAGTAACCTATCTACTAATTTATATTTATAAATTAAAAAAAAAAATTTTAAATATTGTAAAAATAACAAACAATATTACAATATTTTTACATTCATCGATTGGGAGTAATCGGAAATAAAATTATTTGTCAACATAACTGACCAAACTATTGAAACATATAAGTAATTGGAAACTACAAGACTTTCATGATCTCATACTAAACTTCACGATATAATGCTCGAGTCAGCTGGTACAAATAATTAAGTTAACCTTCTATTATATTGATGTGAGATGCACTTATTGTTGGTGGAAAGCTTTGAATGAGTACATACAACACCAAAGATAACAACAGCTAATAAAATCTAAGCTAGTTTAAAAAAGACACCCACATTAGAAAAGAGGAATGGTGGATACTTGGTGAATTCCATTTGGGAAACCACTCGTAGTACACCAAGCTGAAAGTCAAACCTGGACCTTCAGTTAAAAGGAAGCCTATACAATATTATATGGACGTCTTGAATTACATGTTTACCAGTGCAGGTATTAGGTGTTTTAGAATAGGTATTTTTATTATTACTCTATGACTGGAAAACTAGATAAAAAACTGCCGTTTAAGGTTACACATAGGTCGGCTCAAAGTAGGACAAATAGGCCTAGGCCCATTTACTTTCTGCGAAGTTAAATTTGAGGCTAAATAAGATTTGGACAAATTAATATAAACCAATGTCTATTCTAATGGTTAACTTAGCAAAACCGATTTTTTAATTTGAAATTCATTTTAGGCCAAATTACTTTCAAGTTATTTTATACAACCTGACTTTTGGCTAAACAAGTTTATAAAACAAATTACTGAGTAAAATTCAAATTCCTCAAAGAAGTCATAGCTATGAGCTATAAGGTATTTAAGGCTGCGGGATATTTTAGGATAAAATAAGATATATATTAGTTTCAGACAACAATATTCTTTATCTACTTATAATTTGATTTGTAGGTGGCTCATATTCTTTGAATGTACTATCAGGTCCAGGTTTTAATGTTTAAAAAATAATTTTTACAATTTAATAAAACCAATGACACTTTCACGTTAAAACAAATTAGGAGCATCATTTAGCTCTGTGAGCGTGTAAAAATTTTAAATTTACTTGGATTATCATTATCTTATTTATAAGAGATAAATTAACAATTAACGCATCGAATAGGAGTATTTTGTCCTTTTTAACTATTAAAAATATAAATAAATTGTTTTGAGAATGTTAGCATATACAAACAATGTTATAATTATTTTTGTAATTAGTCCTGTGGCATATATTACTAATAATTTTTTCTTATTTCTCTAGTGCTATAATGTGTATATAGTCCAATTTTCAAATAATGCACCATTTATAAAACATAAAACTACTTTTGTGGTAAACAATAACATTTTACTATATTAGTCGTATTATTGTACAGGTATTAATAACTTAACTTATATCAAAAAGGACAGCTTCAAATAGTACTGTATGACTGGGCGTCTGATTCCATGAGATTAAAGCCAGTAGATTTTATAGCTGTCTGATATATTTCTATTATCTTACGAAATATTTTATAAACAATTAAATAAATAATCTATCATTTGTAAATTTGTTAATACTATTAATTTTATGTTATGGAATTTTATAGTATAATATATATTATTGCATAGTTAAAAATATAAAAAAATTATAAAATATAGTTAAATATTTATATCATATAATTGCATATTATTTAATTATATAACTTATGATTGTAAAACTTGATTATATTATTAGTTTAATAGCCACTTGTTTATGTGTTTATTTAAAAAATAAACTTGTTTCTTACTATGTTTCCCTTTTTGATTCCTTGTTTCAGTCAAAGGAGCGGCAAGGATAGTCAACGCATCTGTCACCATTTCAATAATGATGACGTCACTCGCTACACTCTTCAACACATGACTTTAAATAGGTTCTGTTTTTTTTTGTTTCCTTCAATTTTCTCTGTTAGACATTTCAAAAAATTTCAAAACACTTTTTTTTAATATGATTGTAAAAAGCATTTCTATAATAATAAAAAAGAGAAAGAGTGGATATTATTATTTACTAAGGTGAATAGTACTAGTGAAAGACAGATATATAAATAAATATTTTATTTTTTTGGAAATACTTGTGATTGGAAACAAAAGACTAACAAGATTATGTAATTCAAGTAAGAATGGTGAATCAATTTTCCTGGCTACCTGAAGAGTGAAATAACATGAATGAAACAGTCGCTATATTGTGTAACTCTGGAAGAGTGAAAGATTAGCTGCACAGGAAATAGCTGGAGTAAAAGCTCTGTGTTTAAAATGTACAAGGGACTGTATTTTTAATGTGCTAAACATTTTAACGTAAACGTGGAAACTCAACTAAAAATGCTGCGTGTGATTAAATCATAATGTAATTTTTATGCAGCGGTGTATAATAGAAGAACAATGTAAACAATGAAAACGTAACTAAAACTGATGATGAATCTAATAAACATTTTTTTAGTTAGCATTATGAAAAAACAAGTAAATATTAGAACTTTTTTCTCTAGTCAATTCAAGTGTTCTGTAAGAGCTTAAAACCATACATTCTTTCCCTATTGCCTTACCTTTTGTGGGAGAAGTATTTTTACTTATTTATTAAGTTTATTTCTAAATCTACAATCATTGTTTTACTTTACTCAATTTATTAAAGTGTAATAATATTAATACAGAAATATATAGTTATAAATTAGGATGTATATTGTATATTTAAACTTCCATAAATGCATAAGCGTTTCATTATTATGAGTGATATAACACACAACACATACTAACATGAAAGTGGAATTTAATTAGATGAAAAGGAAAATGATAAAAGTTCAAAAATTATTTAAAAATCAGACATTTAGGTATAAGAAAAATGGTTGATGATATTTTGGTCTGTATATTTTACACGTGTATGCATTGTTTATTATAGTTACTTGCTTGCACAAAATCCCAATTCATTAAAAGAAAGTGATAATAATTCAAAAACATTTCCTGGCAATCTACTGATAGTAATAAAAGCTAATTATTATAAAATACTTTATGTTTAGTTTTATTTGTAGTACCATCATCATTAACATTATTTAAAATTATAATTTGTAGTATTACATTTTTTTAAATACTGTTATGCAATAATTTATTTAATATTAGCTGCAAGTGCAGTTTAAGAAACGATCAATTCTATATCAAACAGATCATTATGATACTAAACAATGTTAGAAATATCGTGAATACTGATTATAAGCCAGCTACTACTATATTATTATTATTATTATTATTATTATTTTGAACCAAAATACTGAGATCCAGTAGTAGCTGGTTTGTTATCTGTATTAACGATATTTCTAACAATGTCCACTATCATAATTTTCTGTTTGATATAGAATTGATCGTTAACAATAATAATAATAATTATTATTGTATGAGAATTAAAAAAAATAAAGTTTGGACGCTTTATCTTATCTTGGTCTGTATATAAATTTTAAGCTTTCTAGAATTAATTGCTTTAAAGGGATTTGCACCGGTAGTTACACAGTCTAAGGTGAATGGCTCACCATATCGTTCTAGTGACACATTTGTAAGTATCACTAAATAATTATACTAAATCTCAGGGCATAATTTTCCTTAGTTTTGGAGTTAGCCACACTGAGGATCACGCCGTTAGAGATGTGCAGCTATTAATATGTATAAGAGAAACAACAAAGGTTGTCACACATGCCCATAAAAAAATTTACTGTCTATATGTTTCTTTATTTTTAGATACTCGAATCTATGGTCACGATATCTAACTCTTTACGATTTTAAAAGTAAGTTTTTTACTACGCCAAAAGGTAGATACTGGTGTTTCTCAAAGAACAAGGCAAAGTTCCAAATGTCCATGTTTATTGGTTGTGAAATCATCCAAACAAGGTGTCGAGTGATTTAAATCTTCTAGTTCACAACATCTAAAGGTAACTGTAGATACACCAAATTTAAACATTTAAGGTTTACTTAATTTCACAATTCAATGCTAAGTTTGAGCTGGCTATTTTTTAAAAAAAATATAGATACTCATGCCAGAGTTCACGAATTTTAAGGAGTAGTGATTATAATATTTAAAAGAATAGTACCTGTGTACACATTCTCAAATTTGGCAAACTTTAAATTTTTCTGTTTTTTCTAGCTATCCACACTACTGTCTCTAACTTGTTAAATAGGCCTAGGTAAGTTAGCTAATAAAAAATAAAAATAGAATATTTCAATTTGTCATCAGTTTACAAAATTGTTTATCAACCGGTATAAGATATCAGAATGAAAATCTAGAATTAACAAAGTTTGGTTTGTTGTGAGCATAATCTTGTTTTTTAAAATAATTACATTATTTTAGGTTTATTGGACTTGGAGTTTCCCAAACATGTGGTCAAGTTGTCCAAGGAGTAAATCTCAAAAATAATTCCAATGTATGAGTTGTTCATAAACATCAAAAGAATGATGTCTACATAATGAGTCTTCTCTTTGTGCAGATGTAAAGCTTTAACTTGCCAAGTTTCATGATTTTGGATATTGCTACGTTGGTAATCACGTGGTTTTAATCTTTAAGGTACAAAATTGTAAATGTCTAAAAAAATACGCCTAAGGGATAATACTAAGGTTTCCTTAGTTAGGTAAGCCAATATCAAGTTTCAGGTTTCTTTGTTTCTTAGTTTAGCCAGGGAGCCACTTGAATCAATGGTCAATTTGACTCACGTCAGACTCTCAAAAGTAAAAAAAAAAAAATCTACCGAGGGTCACATTTACTGGTTTCCTAAAAAAATTAAAGAACAAAATTTAATCTCTCTAGATTTCTTGGTTTTGGAGTTTGGAGCAAACCTCCCAATTGGTGGTCATGCAGTCCAAGGCGTAAAGTTCTGAGTCTTCACTCTTCTAATAGAGACCCTATGTTTTGACTTAACACATGACTATTAATGTAAGATCAAATCGAATACATATTATTACTGGTGATTACGATACAACTAAACAAACTGAACTTTAATTTATTCTTGCATTTAAGAATGGCATTCCTTCTGGGATATTTTTTTCTCGTATATACGGCCGATATTTTTTCTAGGTGAACCAGTTATACAGAAAACAGATGAATACTACTTTAAATATTACATTATATTAATTGAAAATAACTTTTTATTACGTGGTTTAAGAGGCCTGTCTTAACCTAAATGTATTTATTTTAATAAGACCTGAAGTTCTTACTCTTTGGCTAGTACATTTAGTACTGTATGCTAAGTTTCAGTTTTCCCAGTTTTTAGTTATTGGAGTTAATATGTCTACACAAATACACATTCTATCTAATTTATTTGATATGGGGTAATTTTTATGTATTTACATTTATTTAACATTTCTTCAAATTGTTTTGGAAATGTATAGGAATTAACATTTTAAGTAAAAATATTTTAAGGATAAATAATATAGAATAACTAAGATAACAAGTTAATCTGATAATGTAAACGGAATAACTAGATTCTTATGATTAAAATAACATTTTAGGAAAATATAAAAGGAAATACTTGTGTATCTGAATATATAAAAATTAAAAATATATTTATCTTTACGGAAAAGTTGGTTACATTGATAATGAATTTATAATTCTTCCAATTTATATACTTATTTTACGCGTTTTGCGTCAAGTTCATTAAATTTATAATTTAAATCGATGGGAAATACTACTACACTATTTTTAGTTTCAGGAGAGACTGAAATTCACATTGAAAATACTATTAATATTTGGTGGTGAACACTAGAAGATTCCACCGGCTTTAAGTATAAGAATCCAGATAGCTTGTCATAGATATATATTTAAATAATACATTCATTTATGAAAATTGAAAATTAATATATTGGATAGTTATCACCTTATATAACTGTATTAATAACTATAATTTAGAATGTAAAATACCACACTAAAATAAACCAAGAATAATTACACAAAATAAAAAATACAAATTTTAAGAATACATTGCTATCGTTTGACTTACAACGTATCAAATGGAACACATCTTGTTGATAAAAAGTAGTAATAGATTTATATAATATTTTATTAATAATGAGAAAAAGAATATCTGACACAAGAAAGTTAAATAATATTTAACAAATTAAAAAAATATCTACTTTATTACTTTATGTATAGTAATAATACTACCCTACTTAGTCTTGACTTGGTGTTTAAGAATAATTATCCTTACAGTAAAAGTAGATTCACCAGCTTTGGTATTAATGATTGTATTTAACAGCAAAACTATTAAAAATCATTCATAAAAATAATATTATTTCAAAAGTTTAGTAAAAATTTATGAACAAACATTTTAGAAAAATAAATAATATTGATCCCAAATTTAAACGTAAGAAATAATTAGAGCTTTTTATTAAATTTTACTAAAAGCCTAAGATAGTTCAAGGAAAAAATAAGTAAGTTGCTAAATTTAGTTTAAAATAAAGGAGCACAAAAAGTACATTTAAGGTGATCCGTTAGTATAGCGAATATATAGCTAAGAATCGAAGGTTAGATTTGTACATAACTTAGAGCGACATAACAAGAAAATAAACAAATTCTGATGGCATAGATCGTGATTCACTTTGGGAAATATTAATTCTCAGTTTTAAAATGTTTTAAACAAATTTTTCATTTTATCAATGCTTTTTGGTAAAAAGAACCTAAACTATTTTATCAACAGAGATAAAGAATTACATCAAAGATTTCCCTAAGTTTAAAAATTGAGGATATTTTGAAATAAGTTATCCATCCATTGAATAAAACTACTTTATATATGACATAAAATAAATACAAAACAATTTTATCAAAATCAGTTTTATCGATTTTGATTAAAATTATTATATATCCAGACACTGTTTGGGATTACAAACAAAATCTCAATGGTAGTGATTCCATTAAAATTACTTTGAGGGAAATTTTTATTAGGGAATATTCCAATTTCGATAGTATAGTTATATTAAGAGAATATAATGTGATATTATCTCCTCAGTTGTTATAAAGATGAAATAGCATATTATTGTAAATTTATAGTAATATTAATGATAATAAATTTTATCTTAAATATTTTATAGAAATAATAATCCCATAGCATAGCATTTACCCTAAAAAAAATCTGAAATTTATTTTAATGCTCTTTAGTAAATATAAATATTACTTTTTTTCTCAATGTGTTTCTGTAAAGTTGATATTATTTCATCTATGCTCTTTGTAGGAATTTAATGCTCGTCTTTTCTATTATGTTGGGTGACCTGGTGGTCTAGGAGTAAGGTGTCAGACTTCTATGCTGGCGGCCGGGGTTCAATCCGCGGTCCCGGTACAGATTTTTCTGATTTCCAAACCCTTCCCTCACCTCTGACAAGATATCTTGTGAATGTGGGGAATGCCAGGCCTCCACCGTGGTTCGGATTCGACGTTAAACTGTAGGTCCTTCATTTCATCCTACAATCACCCTACCATTACACATTAGCGTAAGTGCGTATAACCCGAACGGGTAGTAAGACGCGGTGCTAGTAATAATAATAATAATAATAATAATCTATTATGTTTCTGCAATATTTATAATATTTTATTTTACAAATCATACAAGTTCTAAGTACATGTATTCATTTTTTTTTATAAAGGAGAGTGAAAGTCTGTGTGGTACACCGTGCCATTTATTTTTCAACATGTTTCTGTAACAAATTTATTTCTTTGTTTAACTTATCTTACAATTGTGTTTAAGTTGATATTGCGTTATCAATATTATTATTAGCACCGCGTCTTACTACCCGTTCGGGTTATACGCACTTACGCTAATGTGTAATGGTAGGGTGATTGTGAGATGAAATGGAGGACCTACAGTTTAGCGTAGGATCCGAACCACTGTGGAGGCCTGGCACTCCACACATTCACAAGTTGTGATTAATACATGTCTTGTCAGAGGTGAAGGGAGGGTTTGGCAATCAGATAAATCTGTGCCTGGACCGAGGATTGAACCCGGACCCTCATCACAGAAGTCCGACACCTTTCCCCTAGACCACCAGGTCACCCCTTTATGAATAGATTACTTTCATTTTTGGACTCAGTTTTTGGCCTAACGTATGTTATTTTTTTACAACGATTTGTTTTAATTAATTAATTTCCATAATTATTGGTTTGTGATCGCCATAGCCATCTCGAGTCTGAACACGGAGGAACCATCGCTTGACGGCAGTCAGACATTTAACGTTCTAGTTGATATATTCAAATACGATTTACCATTGCGAGTATTGAGTAAACCTTTTTATAATATGTAAATAAAAATCTTTTTTAGAAATATATTATGAGGGAGTGTTTACCAAATAATATATTTTGCAAGAGATATTTCTTCGTAATTATATTATCCTCCTTTGTAACACAGCCCTTATACATTTATAATCCCATTTTCTTTTATAAACAATTTTTATTAAATACATAACTAATCTCCAAGGTTACCAAAATTTAATACAAAATTAGTTTTCGTATTTAAGCTCAAAATTAGATATACATGTAGTTACACTGAATTAGGAAACAAGTCTAAAAGCAACTTTAATATATATTAATATATAATATATATATATATATATATATATTATGTATGTATATATAATATATTGTATATTATACATACATATATATTATATATGTGTATATATAATATATTATATATTATATATATAATAATATATTATACATATATGTATATATATATATTATATATATTATATATATGTATATATATATTATATATATATATATATTTATTTTATATATGTATGTGTATATATATGTATATATTTATTTTATATATGTATATATATTATATGTATGTGTATATATATGTATATACATTATATATATTATATGTATATGTATATATAATATATATATATATATTTATATATAATATATTATATATATTTATATATAATATATTATATATATGCATATATAAATATTTTTATATATGCATATATAATATATTATATATATGCATATATAATATATGTATATATTTATTATAGATATTATATAATACATATATATATAATATATTATATAAGTAATATATATATAAAAATATATATTATATAAGTATATATATATATAAAATATATATTATATAAGTAATATATATATAATTGATAAAATGTTCCATGATTTGAGTTTGGCCAAGTACACGCTATATTTACTTATCTCTGATATCGTTCGAATTGAGGACATCTCACTAGGCTATGCATGCCGATCCATAATCTATTTCAGTGTGTACTATATCTCCAGGGTCATATCATGGCAGTTGAGGTCATGCACACACGGTATTGACTGAAGGACTTCCCTCACCCCAGGGGACCGATACAGTCAATTCCCTAAACCTCCAATTACTGCCTCTAAGTACAGACATATAATATACTATTATGTACAGTACATGATCACAATATTATATCGATACAATTAGATTAAAGATTATATATTAACATTTAGTTACCTTCTACGGTGGCCGCGTGATCTAATGCGCTACTCTTGCAGTAGCCTAGAATATTGAAGATAGAGATATCAAGATTAGAATCTAAGTTGGGTGTACTCAGGGTGGTTTTACAAAACTATTTTTCCACTCTACCTCCACACAAATACAGGTACAATTCTTCTAAATACAAATTTACGCTTCCCTAAAATTATTACAGTAATTATTGGTAAATAAACGTATAACCGGACAGGGTATTAAGACGCAATGTTAAAAATACAAATAAATAAACACGCTTATTTAAACATAAGCAGACTATCATCAAAGGAGTAATTAAGTTATTATAATATGTATAAATAATACTACACAATAAATTATTATATGGTTAACTTTCCCGAATAAATCATATTTATTGCAAACGATAATATAATTGAAGTCTATAAATGTGTAATTCTCTCAGAATATTTTGATAATACTTTGGTTATAAAGACTCCAAGAAATGTATCTTAGCTTTAATTAAAAATATTATTTTAAATCTTAAATATAAGGAAAAACTAATAGTAAAGCTGTTTAATAAAATACTAGCTAGATTTAGAATTATAAAAGAAAGCTTGTTACTTTTAAAATATTTGGATATAAAACTACGGATACGAGAATATTTACCAAAACATTTAATTTGGCCAAAGAACTTTTCTGCAAAGACGCTGCACAAGTTCATCTTCTTCTCAGAGTAAATATATATTAATCAATTAATTAATTAACTAATGAGGATCTGCTGAACTTATCGTAAAAGTAGAAAATCAAATATTTGAAATCCTTTTCACGATTTTACACGATATTTATGCAATATATTTAATGACTACTAAGATTATGAGAGATAAAATAATCAATACAAATTAAATATAGTAATCAGATTGGATACATAAGCTGTAACTTATGTCCAATGCGTGGAAAGAGAATGAGAGATGATATTTGTCGAGGCTGTGATTGCAGTGGTCAAAATTATCTCCTTTACATGGACACTCACGTAATAATATGTTGCCTCACGGGAGTATGTCACTGCATGTCCTGTGTTCGGAACCTGGTCAGCTCAATGCACTTATTGATTTTTATTAATAAGTATGTTTTACTTACTCGTGGGCGCTAGACTTTACTCCCTTGTATTCGAGCACTAGGTATGATACTCATCCTATCAACTTTTAATAATGAGTTTATCAATACAAATTATATTGATATTAATACAAAATAAAGACTTATTAATTTAGAATTGGATTTTTAGTCATATTCATAAGTGTGACTATCATTTTAAGAATAACGCTTTTACATCATTTATGCTAAACACTTTATTAGTGCAGACCGGAATGATGAAGGTTGGAGTACTGGGAAGCGATAAAAGGTGAATGTTTTTGCAGTTTTAACGGAAAAACTTTTTTATCCCAAATAAATTTAAAAAATCTTGAGTACAAATCTAGACTTTAGCTTTCTTCACATGATGATATCAACAGCTGTTGATGAATATCTGTAACGGTCCTTGCTGCATTAAATTATACACTTTAAAAATAAGGATAAAATCTATCATTAAATACCAGGATATCCTTGCAGATATTCAACAACTATTATTGATATAACTGTGATGTAAACTAAAAGGTATTTTACCGTCGGAGTACTATTATATTAATTTTGAACAAAACAAATTTTAATGTACAAATGTAAAAATATTGCCCTTAACTCGGTATCACTAAACTCCCTCCGTAAGTCACCTCTGTGTCTTTAGAATGTCTTGAAAATGGGGTCCTTCCCAGATTGCCCCAAATTATTAGATTCCAAACCCACGGGTCACCAGGAAGGTTGCACAAACAACCAATTGGACATGGATGCTCTATCTTTAAAATAATCATGCCAAAGGCTATACTTTAACTTTAAAAAAACTAGCTTATGGTTGTAAGCGCAAAAATATCAGTTTTTGTATGTCGGCGTGGTGAACAGAAGTATTGCTTGCTCCTTGTAGAGATATAAACTGAGAATAGCATGGCAAAATATCTTACTCAGGAGACGAGAGCTTGGAGATGTTGCTAATAAATTTGTTATAATATTAGTCCTAAGTGAGGGAAAGTATTTGGTATATTCTTAGCATAAAATTTGTGAGACAAATTATGGATATAAATTGAAATACCCCAATTAAGCATTATATTTTAGCATCTTAGGCTTCTTAAGTTGAAGATTTATGTCAGTCAAATATAAATTATTGTTAATGCTTATTTCTCTGCTTTGTCTCACTCACTAAGCATTCGGGCTATACAATATATTAATCGTGCTAATATGCTAGGAATTGTACTCATCGCCATCAGACATTGGTGGGGTAGTCAAATCTCACGGGTTAAGTTGGACAGGACGTTTAGCATGAATTGAAGATACTTGAACCATATTCAAGGTATTGGCTGCCAAACCCAATAGAAAGAAACCAGTGAGAAGAAATAGACACAGATGGGAGGATAGTATTAGAACGGGCGTGAAAGAGAGCGAGTGTAATGAGGTGGACTGTATAGAGCTAATTAAAGATGGGGATAGGGTGTATAATAAGTGAACTGGATAGAACTAGCTATAGATAGGACTAAGTTGTAATGAGGTGAACTGGACATAGTTATCTCACTATGGGAAAGAGTAGTCTACTTTATTGAGGGTGGCAAAGAACTTTGATTTCCTAATGCTATAGAGTAAGTATTTGGTTGGGAATGAGAAAATTGTAACTTAAATGATATGTACTTGGATTTGCGTATAGAGATATAAAGTATTAGTAAACAATTTAGGAAAGGCCATCGTCCTTACATCCAATCGGGATTCAAATCTATCCCTACCATAGACGAAAAATAAGACTAAATATGCTTGACATTTAGATTTTTTATGTGTTCCCGAATCAGAGCTATGTTCACATAGACAAAGGCATCATTATTGTCTCACCTTTGGTATTATAGTAAAAAACTACTGTAATAATAATAATAATAATAATGATAATAATAATTATAATGATAATAATAATTATTATTATCACTATTATTAATATTATTATTTTTATTATATTATAGTAAAAAACTAGTTTAATAATAATTAAAATTTTAGAGAAAAAGGAAGATCTAAAATAGCTCCATATTTAGGAATATGTAATAATTTGATCGAAATATTTTGAAATACATATAGGTCAAGAAGTTGGGATTTATATAAAGATACTTGCATTTGTGGAGAAGATAATTTAAAAAGTATTTACGTTATACACCCTAATCACAGCTAAAATGGATTCAAACACTCACTTTGTATTGTAATATTATAACAATACAATCATAATATGTACGTCAAATTTTTAAATTGAAATGGTAAAAAATAAATAATTTAAATTTGAATTCAATGTGTATTTTAAAATCCAAAAGATAAAATTAAAAACACGTTATACTTCAAGCATGTTATTTATATATTGTATGATTATTAATTTTGTATATCCTAGCCGTAATATTCACTATGTTATCAGTCCTTGAAAAACCTCATTAAATGTCAATATAAATCATCTTCTAATTTTACAACGCACGTTATATAATTATTAGCACACAACCAAGAGAAGCCAAATTTTAATCCGTTAAATATACCTCGTTTCAGATTTCACCGGGCCTAGATATCATAATTATCCCCCTACGGACCAGATTGTTTTAATATCTCCGCTATTTTATCCCCGGTCAATTACCTGCGTGGTAATAGTTTTTCAAACAACTTCTTTATGGTGATCCTATTAAAAAGGTAAATCTGGTTTCATCCTAAAATAAATTTTTACAAAATTATAGAGGTAAATACTAAACGAATGTTTTGGTTTATAATTATAATCGTTTCTATTTATAGAATAATGTTTTAAATAAGAAAATAACTATAATGACACAAATAAAGAATACAAGATTAAAACTGTTTTACTTACTACCAAAGTAACAATTATTCTTGAAATGTGGTTTAGTAATTTATTATTAGATTTATCTTGAACCTTCTTTGAAAACCTATTTGTATGAACTAACGTTTTTAAACTAACTAAAAGATCAAGTGGAGTAACATAAAACGGTCATAATTAGCAATAATATTTGTAGATAAAATATTATGATAAGTTTATAACTGATATTAAATTAGGCCTACTGTTGTCTTCAGATAGAATCGAATTAGTACTTTAAGTACTTTGAGTTCCTCTTACCGATTTGTACTGATAATAATAATAATAATAATAATAATAATAATAATAATAATAATAATAATAATAATAATAATAAAAATAATACTAAAAAACTTTATAAATTTATAGAAACCATTAAGTCCAAAATATGTTATTCTATTTAGAGTGTCAAATTCACTTTTAGTGGATCAAGTCCAATTACGTTTTGATAGTGCTATGCAATCAATAAATTAAAATTAGTTTATGTTTATTATATAGCCCTTCTTAACTCACTGAATGCAATACAACTTAATGATCAATGCCCCATGCATGACCACAAGATTGCAGCTGAGACCTGAAGCTTAGCGTGACAATCCTCACACCACTTAGCTACAACTTAAGACCCTGCGCACGAGATGACCTTGAGAAACTTGATGGTGAGAATGGTAGAAATCATTGGCGTGTTTAGCCTTTTTCCCTGGGTACAATTATAGTGACCAGGTATTTTATTTCAAACAACAGTTTTTTATAATGTTTTAACCCAGTTTGACGATAATAAAAGCAGAAAGTTCCACTTCTGAGATAAACTGTCTAAAGTACTTGTTACTTGAGAACGTACGATTTGCATCATATTTTGAGTTTGAACTATTGGGAAACTGTTAATATAAATCCAACAATAAAATTTCTGAAGTCCCCCATCGACAACGTGGTTAGTGTGGTAGACTGAAGATTTCACCAAGCCTTGTCCAATTTAAGTGGCAAGAAAGAGTTAAATTATTTTGTAAGCCGCTTTGGTGGCTACATGGTATAACACGCTACTCTTGCAGTAGACTAGACTGCTATGTTGGGGAGATCGAGGTTTGAATCTCAATCGGGTGTACTGAGGGTGGATTTTACACAGTGGTATTCCACTCTTCCTCCACGAAAATGCGGGTATATTTCTTTTGAATAAAACCATTAGCTTAATTAGTAGCCTACATAATCGTATAACCCTAACGGATAGTAGGAAATGGTGCTAGTAATATGTATATTTGGTTCAATTGATATACATCTTCGACGCTGGGGCTAGGTGTGATATTAATTAAACTCATCTCACTACCAGTCCGGATCATATGTATGTACTTTTCTCGCGCTAATGTAGTTAGGAAAATGAAAGTAGAACTTATAGAAAGGGTACGAGAATTTGCAGTCAGTTATAATATAAATTAATCATGTAGTACACCTTCTTTAGTATACCGGTCCTTGGTTGGAACCCTGACCTACCTGTCACCTTCAAACCCGACCAGATTAAATTGACATCTAGATCGTGATCCAGCCATCAAGGGTTGTAATAAACATATTTTAATCGAGATTAGCTAATCAGATTTAAGTCGTGTGACCTTTCACGTCAATTCGACCTTTGACCTTTGTCTCCGATATGGGGAGAGTGTGTATTGTGATGATTACGTCATGTTGCAATGCTGCGTGTGATGTCGTAACCAGGTTATTTAGGAATGTGTGACATCATAGACCTCTGGGTCATTGGGTTGTTTTTAGGGTGTGGTTGTGCAGGTTTATTCTTGTCCAAACTTGTTAGTTCCTGTCCCATTAGTTTTTATGTGTGCGAATTGGTTTATTTTGTGTGCCATTGGGTCGTATGTAAGGTAGGATTGGGTCTGAAGTTGGAGTTTAATTGTGGGAATTTTTGTATTTATTGGTGGGGGAGCATGCAGTCCAAGAAGTTGGGCACTCCTCCCGCAACGTCCCATAAAGTGTTAGCATCGCTACTGAGGGAAGGAACGTGCATTATCATCCTTTCTCGACGGCCATTTAGCGTAGAGTGTGAAAATTGGCTCTCTCACGCAAGGCCCGAATCTATTTTAGTGTCACAAACATTCCCCCTCCTCCCCTTTGCCCATCTATGTGGTAATTGAATTTCCCGGTGATATCATCGCAACCCTGGTTCCAGTTTGGCTCGACCAGACAAGTCGAGACGGAATAGATCACGACCTCTAATAATGTTTCATAAATTTTTCCTTGATGATGAAATTCTGGCACCAGTTGGCCGGCTCGACGAGACTAGTCGAGACAGGAATAAATTGTGACCATGAAATTGTGAGGTCATTGACCCTGTTCATGCTTGATGCCAGTTTGGCAGCTCGACAAGTTGAGACTCGTATCTGATTACGCTAAGTGTAAGGGTCAAATAGGTTTTGCGAGAATAAAACACGATACTACAGACATTTATTTATTATGCACTAAAAGCTCCACAAATATACATAATATATATTATACACTTTTACAGGAATGACGCATATATTCGTTTATATAGTTTTCTACAATATCTTAAATGTGTTAGTAAAATTGATTTTAGATTATAATCAAGCATGTAATAGTCCAAATTGACAACTTGACGTGTATAGTAGGTAGCACTAACAAGATACAGGTTTGTGATGTGCGTTTCCACCGTAAGCTGTTTGAGACCGATGCCATGCGCTGATTTTGTTACCGTTTCGCATACATCCACGACGAGTGTGTCGATCAAATCGTTGAAATATCATGTGACGGGAGTTGACCACATATCCCGTCGGTCGATGGTGAAGTAGATGAGGTTCCACACCTCAAAAAGACGCAAAGAGCTAGACGCTAGATAGGTGACCCATTTGAGTCGGTCGTCTTGTTTCTCGTTGAGGACGACCATAAGGTCACCACATATGTATCTAAGAGAGATTTCATGATTAATCAGACTAATCGTCCAAGGAGCCTGCGTGGTGCTGAACAATTTTTATATGAACGACCCAGATCTTGCCATTCTCCAAGGCTAAACAACGCACAATTACCTTCACATTTTTTTATCTGGACATAGGGCGTAAAGTTGTTCTTAAGACTCAAACCAACAATGACTCATATGGCATCGAACTCGTTCAAAGGAAGCAAAGAGTTAAAATACTGGTAGTGGTGAGTAGCTTCACCTATTTTGCTTGGCACTTGGAAACGTCTTGACATTCCATTGTAATAAATATACTGACTAAATGAAATCAACCAAGTGTTGAGTCAAGACAAAAAAAAGGGAAAAAATTTAATTAAAAAAAATTATCTTCGGGGTGTCCTCTGGGGGAGATTGATACTGGGCAAGGAACTCTTTTCATGAGATCGTACTTTGAAAGTTCCCTCCCCTTTCTGCACTCACCCACCAGATGCTGCTGATCTCCACGGCTCGTCCAGGTTGATCTCGTGAGGTGAACCACAGAAAACTTTGGGTTAATTTTTGTAGGTTGAAACCAAAACTTTTAATATGAAAAAAATAGAACTTAGTACCCTACCTACCAGACGTCATGGTTCATTACAACACTAAGTAACCTAAGGAATATTATACATAAAAAAAAATTAAAACATTCACAATCAGATAAAAAATAAGAAAATTGAATAAAAGAAAAAAACTGGGCCTTGCACGGTCCGGAGCACACGACCACTGTAATAAATCCAAGGATAGTTATTCCCTCAGTTGGGGTAGCGCAGAATCTCGGGGCACTCAGACAGTCCTGGTTTTTTCCAAGCTCTGTAAGACCCGTTGTAGCTGTCCTGGAAGGCCGCGAACACTTCTTCTTACAGACTGCCTTCCTTCTTCCCCTATGCCGCGATTTATAGTACGTCCAGCGTAATTTCACCACTTAAAATCCATTTAGGCTCAGGAGCAAAATCCCAAAAACCACCATCTTCCTGTGAGATTTTATGGCCTCTCTCCCTTCTTCTCGCGCCTTTTCCACTTCCCCGTATAATTTTTGCGGGCTTTGATGAGGCCCCTCCAGTAGCATAAGATAATATTTAAAACAAATAGGTGAGTGGTATGAGGGAAATTTGTAAGAAAAATTAATCAGGAACAGGAAAAAAGTCAGAAATAAAATGGGTTTACGGTAATAGAGAATGTTAGAAAAGTCAAAATGTGAAAATGTGAGAATTGGGCCAAAACATCCAATTTCAAGGTTGGGCGGGAGTCCATCAACCCAAACCATATAGCCATTATGCTCACTCCCCCCGTACGAAAGGAAATGTCGTTTGAGGAGGGTGAGGGGCTTTCGGGGTGGGGGGGTGGGGGGGGGTACCCTTCCATCCAAGTTGGAGTGTCGGGCATGCGCGTTGCTTCACTTCTGTCGTCTGCCACATAGCTTCCTCTTATACCACGTGACAATATTGTATGTAATTAAACCTCCAGGTAAGTATGCGTTGTTATATTTATAATATGGTTAAATAAATGTTAGAAATAGCGTTATGAACCATGCAGAGCTTACAAATAGATATTAAAAGAGAATATTTAATTTTAATAGAGGGTCTAAAAAAAACTAGTTCTTAACTGTCCGCTAGGAGCGGAAAATGCCCCCTTCTCAACAAAATAACTCAGGCCTACCAACCGAAATTAATTATACTAATATAAAAAAATAATATTACACAAAGGTGAAATGAACTTTGTTACACCATTATGTGTGATCGCTTCTACGACTGTCACGATTATGGCTGGAACGCAGTCGACTTAACTTATATGGGGAAAACAAGGTGCACACTGATTGTACGCAGCCTCTCGAAAAATGTGATATCACATTTTAACACCTTGCCTGTTTGATTGATGGGCGAGAATAAGGCTAGGAAATTATTCAATGGAATGTTTTGGTGTGATAGCCAAGGTACATAATACATTTATGGTCGCAAAACGTATGAGGCTATGCTTTGAAGCTGTATCGTGTTATGAGACGTGCAGGAAGTGTTTTTGCTTATAGATTACAGATGTTACTTTATATGGGGTGTAAAAACATAGCTGTAAGAATATTCTCTCACGCTGTTCTTGTCGATAAAGATGGTGACCCAATGCTTCCCAGGCTATTTTTGAGGATTCATGTGTATTGACGAGAGCTGCAGGTCGCGCCATTATTGGAAGTAGTTTATCAGCAGGGAAAATACCCTATTATAAACAACGGAACCACTGGTTTGTTTTCAGCAAACGTCTTATGGTGTGTTTGTCCATCTCCAACCATACAATCTTGAAGTCCCAATACGATTGAAGTAAAAAAGAAATTACCAACAGACATATGTGCCATCCACAAGTTGTGCACAATTTTAATGTTTTCAAAAACGGATAACCTCTGCTCTACAGATCTACTACAGGCTTAGCCGTTTAATTGGCTATAAACTTTTACTTTTCCGCCACGTGAAGTAGATGGTTTCTGCTCGGATTGTGGCACGCGAGATGAGAGATTTAAGCAGACTGCAATCCACATAGCCGCTATTCCAGGGAATACCATGCAGTTTGTTGACGATATAGTTGACTTGATATTTAGCATTAATGAAAAGTTCCTCATTGCTTAAAGGGTTTTTAAAAACCAATATTGAATTAATGTTCCGCAATTAGATAAAACACTCACTTCCTTGACGATAAACTTTTTGCTGTCGTCAATGAAGTGTGTGATATGATATGGAATATTTGCCGTTTGAAAAATAGGGTTGTAACTGGTTTAACGGCACTTTATCCCCGTCCACGTTCAACTAGAAATGGTCCATGCCATAGGTTTGGAAACTGAACGGGTTCTTAGTGTTTATCCATTGAACGCAGATTTTGATACAAATTCCCCGATGCAGAATTTGGGTAACTTTCCCGTCAATACGTTGTCCAGTGATCATTTTACATCCGTAGAAATAGTGAGTGTTTTTACTTCCAAGTGGGTAATGGGATAAATTTGGGACTAACGTTTGGCATGTGCCAACAGTATAGAAGGTGCTACTTTTACACATCGCACTGGAAGACAGTCTTCAATGTATTGAGCCTTAAGGTGATGGATTTCAGGGACGGCCATAAGACTAAGTCAATCTCTGGAATGGGCCAACTTGGCTCTGAGCTCAGTGCCGTTAAAAAGGCATTTCTTTTTGTTAAACACATCATCATGTAGATACCCTAAAAGTTTCAACGAATCACGTTTTGCAGTGAGACTGCAACGAGCCTCAAATCCCTTGTTGCCTATGTTAACCTGTTCAAAGATCCCAGGGCTGTCTGCAAACCACATACTACAAGTCAAATGTGTTCATATGGATTCACTGTTGTAAATGAGAAGCGTCTCTTTGTACGATCTATAAGCTGTCGTGTTGCTGAGCGGTGAGACTAGTTTTTGCTTAAAAATCCATACCCCTGTGGGAATAGCGAATGCAATCTGTTGTTAATGGTGACGATTTGATCCAATTCGGAGAAAGTACCAACGTCGGGTTTCATGATAGCCGCCCTGAGATGGCCGCCATGGTCTCTAAAAGATCGATTTAAAACTAGCCTTGACCGGTAACGGTAAATTAGATGGGCGAATCATCTGTGATGGCAGATACAGGCTTGTACTGGATCCATTATCCACATTCAAGACTGGTTTGCGTGAGTGGTACGGAAAAGAGATCAAGTTAATTGCTTACACACTCGCAGGACTGGGGGTGTAAAAAATACGTTTCATCTAAAAATATCTACTGCTTGTTTCTTGTGCTTTTTACGTCGGTCGACAACAGAAGACTGACATTGCTGCTTATTACGATGATCTTTATAGTCTAAGCTGGTCATCATTATGTCGATCTTTTGCTCCACCTTACTTTTCAGGTTTGTTCCAGCCTCACCGACACACTGGCTTAGGGCATCTTTGAAGGGTCAACGCTGATTGGTGACGTCGGAGAGCACATTGATACTCATATGAAACGCTTGTGTTCCAAAGGCCTAAACACCGCTTGTCAAAACGGTACAATGCTCTTGAAAAGCCTATGAAAAAACTTCCCATTCCGTGTTGATAGGGACACCGTGGTAGATCGAAGATATTCTTTTTCCAGCCTGGATTACGTAGTATCGTTGGTAGGGACAGTTCATGTTGAGCAGTGTAAAACATGAAGTTTCACGTACACTTTTCCAAACTCGAATGGTACATGTTAAGCAGTGTTGGTTTTTATATTGCTTTCCAGGCTTTAAATTTCACCTCTACGCTGAGAACGTAGGGCAACGGTGAATAGCTAAATCTCATATGTATGTCGTAGAAATAGTTTGGGTTGTTGATACCAACAATACGTAAAAGTGGTGCTATAATGTCACCCACGGTCTGAAGATCGATGATATCCATGTAGATGTAAATTTGAGAAAACAAGCCTAGTAGAATGTTAGCAGTGTACGTCGACTTTTGGATTTTTATCAGATTTGTCTTAGGATTGAAACCAAGCTGTAAATTTAGTTGACTAGTTAGAAAAAAGCACTTTATATTTGGTTAAGTTGTAAACAATATAAACTTTATTGTTAGGGTTTGTGTACTTGAATACATCTCCGAAATCCCCTTTAAATGTCTCTACGTCGTTTAGGGCTTTAACTATTTTATAGATAGTGCTGTAATTTTCAGGAGGGATGTGAGCTTTGAATATTTGTTACACGCATTTAGCGTCCACTCAGTTGTACCATACAATATTTTGCCCATTGTGTATGATGGTGTAAGAACAAGGATATTTGGAATTTGTTGAGAGTGACTTCCCACTGTCCGTAAAGTGGAAGATTGTGATTTAGTTGCGTGGGGAAATTCACGAAGTTATTTTTCAGGAACTATCCCATAGGGCATTCGCTTGGCAAAGTGGTGTATAGACAAGTCCTTCGTGGTAGGGTACTGACGTAACTGGTAGAAATCTAAGAAGTAAACTTGGCGGAGTAACCTTTACACTGCACATACACTTTATTTATATCGCCTTTACCCTTGACTCGTATTATTTTATCAACTTTAAAAGTTTCAGAAAGACGTACGTATGGCAAAACGGGTTCGTAAAACGTTCCCTTCACCCACTCGCCTTCAAGATTAGTTAACGTGAAGATGACTGGTTGTCGCAACATGACACTGAAGACTTGGAAATTTTCTTCTCTCTAATTACTTTCGAAGCCCTTTTCAAACAGCATTTTTGATTTGCTAATAATCACCGTATCACCGACTTTCGTTTTTGTCTTACTATTCGACTTGGAGGCCCTTTACCGTACAGATTATCTCTGACTTGAAGCACATTGGTTTCTTAAACGTCGGCAAGCGCCATTTTTATACTAATATGTTTTGCGCCATCGTAAGCGTCGATGAGATCTTAGAGGACGTACACATAGAGTTACGAGTTATTTTCGTTAAAATAGCGCCACATGCGTCCTTTCAGAGCTCTATTGAATCGTTTCACAATGCTTGCCTTCACTTCCAGATTATGAGTGGAGTAGTAACACACCTCTTCTTGCGTGAGGAATTTCCTGGCTAAACGTGCCGTGAACTTTGTCCCCTTGTCCGTCTTTAAACTTAGAGGTTTACGGCCAATTTGTCTCGAAATTTCTCGAAAGGTATGTCTCACGACGATCCCC
>JBCFYV010003508.1:12188819-12213213 GCA_039000515.1 Timema cristinae | reverse complement strand
AAATGCCTTTAGGCCAAATGCCTTTTAGGCCAAATGCCTTTTAGGCCAACTGCCGCGTCCCCGTGAGATGCACTTATTGTTGGTGGAAAGCTTTGAATGAGTACATACAACACCAAAGATAATAACAGCTAATAAAATCTAAGCTAGTTTAAAAAAGACACCCACATTAGAAAAGAGGAATGGTGGATACTTGATGAATTCCATTTGGGAAACCACTCGTAGTACACCAAGCTGAAAGTAAAACCTGGACCTTCAGTTAAAAGTAAGCCTATACAATATTATATGGACGTCTAGAATTACATGTTTACCAGTGCAGGTATTAGGTGTCTTAGAATAGGTATTTTTATTATTACTCTATGACTGGAAAACTAGATAAAAAACTGCCGTTTAAGGGTACACATCGGCTCAAAGTAGGACAAATAGGCCTAGGCCCATTTACTTTCTGCGAAGTTAAATTTGAGGCTAAACAAGATTTGGACAAATTAATATAAACCAATGTCTATTCTAATGGTTAACTTAGCAAAACAGATTTTTAAATTTGAAATTCATTTTAGGCCAAATTACTTTCAAGTTATTTTTTACAACCTGACTTTTGGCTAAACAAGTTTTAAAACAAATTAATGAGTAAAATTCAAATTCCTCAAAGAAGTCATAGCTATGAGCTATAAGATATTTAAGGCTGCGGGATATTTTAGGATAAAATAAGATATATATTAGTTTCAGACAACAATATTCTTTATCCACTTATAATTTGATTTGTAGGTGGCTCATATTCTTTGAATGTACTATCAGGTCCAGGTTTTAATGTTTAAAAAATAATTTTTACAATTTAATAAAACCAATGACACTTTCACGTTAAAACAAATTAGGAGCATTATTTAGCTCTGTGAGTGATAAAAATTGTAAATTTACTTGGATTATCATTATCTTATTTAAAAGAGATAAATTAACAATTAACGCATCGAATAGGAGTATTTTGTCCTTTTTAACTATTAAAAATATAAATAAATTGTTTTGAGAATGTTAGCATATACAAACAATGTTATAATTATTTTTGTAATTAGTCCTGTGGCATATATTACTAATAATTTTTTCTTATTTCACTAGTGCTATAATGTGTATATAGTCCAATTTTCAAATAATGCACCATTTATAAAACATAAAACTACTTTTGTGGTAAACAATAATAACATTTTACTATATTAGTCGTATTATTGTACAGGTATTAATAACTTAACTTATATCAAAAGGGACAGCTTCAAATAGTACTTTATGACTGGGCGTCTGATTCTATGAGATTAAAGCCAGTAGCTTTTATAGCTGTCAGATATATTTCTATTATCTTACGAAATATTTTATAAACAATTAAATAAATAATCTAACATTTGTAAATTTGTTAATACTATTAATTTTATGTTTTGGAATTTTATAATATAATATATATTATTGCATAGTTAAAAATATAAAAAAATTATAAAATATAATTAAATATTTATATCATATAATTGCATATTATTTAATTATATAACTTATGATTGTAAAACTTGATTATATTATTAGTTTAATAGCCACTTGTTTATGTGTTTATTTAAAAAAATAACTTGTTTCTTACTATGTTTCCCTTTTTGATTCCTTGTTTCAGTCAAAGGAGCGGCAAGGATAGTCAACGCATCTGTCACCATTTCAATAATGATGACGTCACTCGCTACACTCTTCAACACATGACTTTAAATAGGTTCTGTTTTTTTTGTTTCCTTCAATTTTCTCTGCTAGACATTTCAAAGAATTTAAAAACTCTTTTTTTTAATATGATTGTAAAAATCATTTCTATAATAATAAAAAAGAGAAAGAGTGGATATTATTATTTACTAAGGTGAATGGTACTAGTGAAAGACAGATATATAAATAAATATTTTATTTTTTTGGAAATACTTGTGATTGGAAACAAAAGACTAACAAGATTATGTAATTCAAGTAAGAATGGTGAATCAATTTTCCTGTCTACCTGAAGAGTGAAATAACATGAATGAAACAGTCGCTATATTGTGTAACTCTGGAAGAGTGAAAGATTAGCTGCACAGGAAATAGCTGGAGTAAAATCTCTGTGTTTAAAATGTACAAGGGACTGTATTTTTAATGTGCTAAACATTTTAACGTAAACGTGGAAACTCAACTAAAAATGCTGCGTGTGATTAAATCATAATGTAATTTTTATGCAGCGGTGTATAATAGAAGAACAATGTAAACAATGAAAACGTAACTAAAACTGATGATGAATCTAATAAACATTTTTTTAGTTAGCATTATGAAAAAACAAGTAAATATTAGAACTTTTTTCTCTAGTCAATTCAAGTGTTCTGTAAGAGCTTAAAACCATACATTCTTTCCCTATTGCCTTACCTTTTGTGGGAGAAGTATTTTTACTTATTTATTAAGTTTATTTCTAAATCTACAATCATTGTTTTACTTTACTCAATTTATTAAAGTGTAATAATATTAATACAGAAATATATAGTTATAAATTAGGATGTATATTGTATATTTAAACTTCCATAAATGCATAAGCGTTTCATTATTATGAGTGATATAACACACAACACATACTAACATGAAAGTGGAATTTAATTAGATGAAAAGGAAAATGATAAAAGTTCAAAAATTATTTAAAAATCAGACATTTTGGTATAAGAAAGATGGTTGATGATATTTTGGTCTGTATATTTTACACGTGTATGCATTGTTTATTATAGTTACTTGCTTGCACAAAATCCCAATTCATTAAAAGAAAGTGATAATAATTCAAAAACATTTCCTGGCAATCTACTGATAGTAATAAAAGCTAATTATTATAAAATACTTTATGTTTAGTTTTATTTGTAGTACCATCATCATTAACATTATTTAAAATTATAATTTGTAGTATTACATTTTTTTAAATACTGTTATGTAATAATTTATTTAATATTAGCTGCAAGTGCAAGTTTAAGAAACGATCAATTCTATATCCAACAGATCATTATGATACTAAACAATGTTAGAAATATCGTGAATACTGATTTTAAACCAGATACTACTATATTATTATTATTATTATTATTATTATTATTATTATTATTATTATTATTATTTTTGAGCCAAAATACTGAGATCCAGTAGTAGCTGGTTTGTTATCTGTATTAACGATATTTCTAACAATGTCCACTATCATAATTTTCTGTTTGATATAGAATTGATCGTTAATAATAATAATAATTATTATTATTTTATGAGAATTAAAAAAATAAAGTTTAGACGCTTTATCTTATCTTGGTCTGTATATAAATTTTAAACTTTCTAGAATTAATTGCTTTAAAGGGATCTGCACCGGTAGTTACACAGTCTAAGGTGAATGGTTCACCATATTGTTCTAGTGACACATTTGTAAGTATCACTAAATAATTATACTAAATCTCAGGGCATAATTTTCCTTAGTTTTGGAGTTAGCCACACTGAGGATCACGCCGTTAGAGATGTGCAGCTATTAATATGTATAAGAGAAACAACAAAGGTTGTCACACATGCCCATAAAAAAATTTACTGTCTATATGTTTCTTTATTTTTAGATACTCGAATCTATGGTCACGATATCTAACTCTTTACGATTTTAAAAGTAAGTTTTTTACTAAGCCAAAAGGTAGATACTGGTGTTTCTCAAAGAACAAAGACAAAGTTCCAAATGTCCATGTTTATTGGTTGTGAAATCATCCAAACAAGGTGTCGAGTGATTTAAATCTTCTAGTTCACAACATATTAAAGGTAACTGTAGATACACCAAATTTAAACATTTAAGGTTTACTTAATTTCACAATTCAATGCTAAGTTTGAGCTGGCTATTTTTTTAAAAAAATATAGATACTCATGCCAGAGTTCACGAATTTTAAGGAGTAGTGATTATAATATTTAAAAGAATAGTACCAGTGTACACATTCTCAAATTTGGCAAACTTTAAATTTTTCTGTTTTTTCTAGCTATCCACACTACTGTCTCTAACTTGTTAAATAGGCCTAGGTAAGTTAGCTAATAAAAAATAAAAATAGAATATTTCAATTTGTCATCAGTTTACAAAATTGTTTATCAACCGGTATAAGATATCAGAATGAAAATCTAGAATTAACAAAGTTTGGTTTGTTGTGAGCATAATCTTGTTTTTTAAAATAATCACATTATTTTAGGTTTATTGGACTTGGAGTTTCCCAAACATGTGGTCAAGTTGTCCAAGGAGTAAATCTCAAAAATAATTCCAATGTATGAGTTGTTCATAAACATCAAAAGAATGATGTCTACATAATGAGTCTTCTCTTTGTGCAGATGTAAAGCTTTAACTTGCCAAGTTTCATGATTTTGGATATTGCTACGTTGGTAATTACGTGGTTTTAATCTTTAAGGTACAAAATTGTAAATGTCTAAAAAAATACGCCTAAGGGATAATACTAAGGTTTCCTTAGTTAGGTAAGCCAATATCAAGTTTCAGGTTTCTTTGTTTCTTAGTTTAGCCAGGGAGCCACTTGAATCAATGGTCAATTTGACTCTCAAAGTAATAAAAAAAAAAAATCTACCGAGGGTCACATTTACTGGTTTCCTAAAAAAATTAAAGAACAAAATTTAATCTCTCTAGATTTCTTGGTTTTGGAGTTTGGAGCTAACCTCCCAATTGGTGGTCATGCAGTCCAAGGCGTAAAGTTCTGAGCCTTCACTCTTCTAATAGAGACCCTATGTTTTGACTTAACACATGACTATTAATGTAAGATCAAATCGAATACATATTATTACTGGTGATTACGATACAACTAAACAAACTGAACTTTAATTTATTCTTGCATTTAAGAATGGCATTCCTTCTGGGATATTTTTTTCTCGTATATACGGCCGATATTTTTTCTAGGTGAACCAGTTATACAGAAAACAGATGAATACTACTTTAAATATTACATTATATTAATTGAAAATAACTTTTTATTACGTGGTTTAAGAGGCCTGTCTCAACCTATATGTATTTATTTTAATAAGACCTGAAGTTCTTACTCTTTGGCTAGTACATTTAGTACTGTATGCTAAGTTTCAGTTTTCCCAGTTTTTAGTTATTGGAGTTCATATGTCTACACAAATACACATTCTATCTAATTTATTTGATATGGGGTAATTTTTATGTATTTACATTTATTTAACATTTCTTCAAATTGTTTTGGAAATGTATAGGAATTAACATTTTAAGTAAAAATATTTTAAGGATAAATAATATAGAATAACTAAGATAACAAGTTAATCTGATAATGTAAACGGAATAACTAGATTCTTATGATTAAAATAACATTTTAGGAAAATATAAAAGGAAATCAGAGAATGATTATTCAATAAATAAAAAATTGATTGTATTGGCCTACAACGTCTCTATATGAAAATACTTGTGTATATGAATATATAAAATTTAAAAATATATTTATCTTTACGGAAAAGTTGGTTACATTGATAATGAATTTATAATTCTTCCAATTTATATACTTATTTTACGCGTTTTGCGTCAAGTTCATTAAATTTATAATCTAAATCGATGGGAAATAAGTGAGTAATACACTATTTTTAGTTTCAGGAGAGACTGAAATTCACATTGAAAATATTATTAATATTTGGTGGTGAACACTAGAAGACTCCACCGGCTTTAAGTATAAGAATCCAGATAGCTTGTCATAGATATATATTTAAATAATACATTCATTTATGATAATTGAAAATTAATATATTGGATAGTTATCACCTTATATAACTGTATTAATAACAATAATTTAGAATGTAAAATACCACACTAAAATAAACCAAGAATAATTACACAAAATAAAAAATACTAATTTTAAGAATACATTGCTATCGTTTGACTTACAACGTATCAAATGAAACACATCTTGTTGATACAAAGTAGTAATAGATTTATATAATATTTTATTAATAATGAGAAAAAGAATATCTGACACAAGAAAGTTAAATAATATTTAACAAATTTAAAAAATATCCACTTTATTACTTTATGTATAGTAATAATACTACCCTACTTAGTCTTGACTTGGTGTTTAAGAATAATTATACTTACAGTAAAAGTAAAATCCCCAGCTTTGGTATTAAGGATTGTATTTAACAGCAAAACTATTAAAAACTTTCATAAAAATAATATTCCAAAAGTTTAGTCAAAATTTATGAACAAACATTTTAGAAAAATAAATAATATTGATCCCAAATTTAACGTAAGAAATAATTAGAGCTTTTTATTAAATTTTACTAAAAGCCTAAGATAGTTCAAGGAAAAAATAAGTAAGTTGCTAAATTTAGTATAAAATAAAGAAGCACAAAAAGTACATTAGTATAGCGAAAATATAGCTAAGAATTGAAGGTTAGATTTGTACATAACTTAGTGAAACATAACAAGTAAAATAAACAAATTCTGATGGCATAGATCGTGATTCACTTTGGGGAATCTTAATTCTCAGTTTTAAAATGTTTTTATACAAAGTTTTTCATTTTATCAATGCTTTTTGGTAAAAAGAACCTAAACTATTTGATCAACAGAGATAAAGAATTACATCAAAGATTTCCCTAAGTTTAAAAATTGAGGATATTTTGAAATAAGTTATCCATCCCTTGAATAAAACTACTTTATATATGACATAAAATAAATACAAAACAATTTTATCAAAATCAGTTTTATCGATTTTGATTAAAATTATTATATATCTAGACACTGTTTAGGATTACAAACAAAATCTCAACGGTAGTGTTTCCATTAAAATTACTTTGAGGGTAATTTTTATTAGGGAATATCCCAATTTCGATAGTATAGTTATATTAAGAGAATATAATGAGATATTATCTCCACAGTTGTTATAAAGATGAAATAGCATATTATTGTAAATTTATAGTACTATTAATGATAATAAATTTTATCTTAAATATTTTTATAGAAACAATAATCCCATAGCATAGCATTTACCCTAAAAAAATCTGAAATTTATTTTAATGCTCTTTAGTAAATATAAATATTACTTTTTTTCCCAATGTGTTTCTGTAAAATTGATATTATCTCATCTATGCTCTTTGTAGGAATTTTATGCTCGTCTTTTCTATTATGTTGGGTGACCTGGTGGTCTAGGGGTAAGGTGTCAGACTTCTATGCTGGCGGCCAGGGTTCAATCCTCGGTCCCGGCACAGATTTTTCTGATTTCCAAATCCTTCATTCACCTCTGACAAGACATCTTGTGAATGTGGGGAATGCCAGGCCTCCACTGTGGTTCGGATTCCACGTTAAACTGTAGGTCCTTCATTTCATCCCACAATCACCCTACCATTACACATTAGCGTAAGTGCGTATAACCCGAACGGGTAGTAAGACGCGGTGCTAATAATAATAATAATAATAATAATAATAATAATAATAATAATAATAATAATAATAATAATAATAATAATAATAATAATAATAATAATCTATTATGTTTATGCAATATTTATAATATTTTATTTTACAAATCATACAAGTTCTAAGTACATGTATTCATTTTTTTTTATAAAGGAGAGTGAACGTCTGTGTGGTACACCGTGCCATTTATTTTTCAACATGTTTCTGTAACAAAGTTTATTTCTTTGTTTAACTTATCTTACAATTCTGTTTAAGTTGATATTCGTTATCAATATTATTATTAGCACCGCGTCTTACTACCCCTTCGGGTTATACGCACTTACGCTAATGTGTAATAGTAGGGTGATTGTGAGATGAAATGGAGGACCTACAGTTTAACGTAGGATCCGAACCACTGTGGAGGCCTGGCACTCCACCCATTCACAATTTGTGATTAATACACGTCTTGTTAGACGAGAAGGAAGGGTTTGGCAATCAGATAAATCTGTGCCTGGACCGAGGATTGAACCCGGACCCTCATCACAGAAGTCCGACACCTTACCCCTAGACCACCAGGTCACCCCTTTATGAATAGATTACTTTCATTTTTGGACTCAGTTTTTGGCCTAACGTATGTTATTTTTTTACAACGATTTGTTTTAATTAATTAATTTCCATAATTATTGGTTTGTGATGGCCATAGCCATCTCGAGTGTGTACACGGAGGAACCATCACCTGATGGCAGTCAGACATTGAACGTTCTAGTTGATATATTCTAATACGATTTACCATTGCGAGTATTGAGTAAACCTTTTTATAATATGTAAATGAAAATGTTTTTTAGAAATATATTATGAGGGAGTGTTTAACAAATAATATATTTTGCAAGAGATATTTCTTCGTAATTATATTATCCTCCTTTGTAACACAGCCCTTATACATTTATAATCCCATTTTCTGTTATAAACAATTTTTATTAAATACATAATTAATCTCCAAGGTTACCAAAATTTAATACAAAACTAGTTTTCGTATTTAAGCTCAAAATTAGGTATACATGTAGTTACACTGAATTAGGAAACAAGTCTAAAAGCAACTTTATATATATATATATATATATATTATATATGATATATATAATATATTGTATATTATATATATAATATATTGTATATTGAATATATAATATATTGTATATTATATATATATAATATATTGTATATTATATATATAATATATTGTATATTATATATATATATATTGTATATTATATATATATTATATTATATATGTATATATAATATATATATAATTATTTTATATATTATATATATATTATATATGTAAATATAATATATTATATATTTTAATATATTGTATATAATATATTGTATATTATATATATATATATTATATATATATTATATATGTATAAATAATATATATATTATATATATAATATATATGTATATATAATATATTGTATATTATATATATAATATATTGTATATATATATATAATATATTGTATATATTATATATATTATATATGTATATATAATATAATATATTATATATATTATATATGTATATATAATATATTGTATATTATATATATGTATATATGTATATATTATATATATATTATATTTATTTTATATATGTATATATATATTATATGTATGTGTATATATTGTATGTATATACATAATATATAATTATATATATTATATGTATATGTATATATAATATATGTATATATGTATATATAATATATGTATATATTGTATATATGTATATATAATATATGTATATATTTATTATATATATTATATAATACATATATATATAATATATTATATTATATAAGTAATATATATACATAATTGATAAAATGTTCCATGATTTGAGTTTGGACAAGTACACGCTATATTTACTTATCTCTGATATCGTTCGAATTGAGGACATCTCACTAGGCTATGCATGTCGATCCATAATCTATTTCAGTGTGTACTATATCTCCAGGGTCATATCATGGCAGTTGAGGTCATGCACACACGGTATTGACTGAAGGACTTCCCTCACCCCAGGGGACCGATACAGTCAATTCCCTAAACCTCCAATTACTGCCTCTAAGTACAGACATATAATATACTATTATGTACAGTACATGATCATAATATTATATCGATACAATTAGATTAAAGATTATATATTAACATTTAGTTACCTTCTACGGTGGCTGCGTGATCTAATGCGCTACTCTTGCAGTAGCCTAGAATATTGAAGATAGAGATATCAAGATTAGAATCTAAGTTGGGTGTACTCAGGGTGGTTTTACAAAACTATTTTTCCACTCTACCTCCACGCAAATACAAGTACAATTCTTCTAAATACAAATTTACGCTTCCCTAAAATCATTACAGTAATTATTGGTATATAAACGTATAACCGGAAAGGGTATTAAGACGCAATGTTAAAAATACAAATAAATAAACACGCTTATTTAAACATAAGCAGACTATCATCAAAGGAGTAATTAAGTTATTATAATATGTATAAATAATACTACACAATAAATTATTATTGGGTTAACTTTCCGGAATAAATCATATTTATTGCAAACGATAATATAATTGAAGTCTATAAATGTGTAATTCTCTCAGAATATTTTGATAATACTTTGGTTATAAATACTCCAAGAAATGTATCTTAGCTTTAATTAAAAATATTATTTTAAATCTTAAATATAAGGAAAAACTAATAGTAAAGCTGTTTAATAAAATACTAGCTAGATTTAGAATTATAAAAGAAAGCTTGTTACTTTTAAAATATTTGGATATAAAACTACGGATACGAGAATATTTACCAAAACATTTAATTTGGCCAAAGAACTTTTCTGCAAAGACGCTGCACAAGTTCATCTTCTTCTCAGAGTAAATATATATTAATCAATTAATTAATTAACTAATGAGGATCTGCTGAACTTATCGTAAAAGTATAAAATCAAATATTTGAAATCTTTTTCACGATTTTACACGATATTTATGCAATATATTTAATGACTACTAAGATTATGAGAGATAAAATAATCAATACAAATTAAATATAGTAATCAGATTGGATACATAAGCTGTAACGTATGTTCAATGCGAGGAAAGAAAATGAGAGATGATATTTGTCGAGGCTGTGATTGCAGTTGTCAAAATTATCTCCTTTACATGGACATTCACGTAATAATATGTTGCCTCACGGGAGTATGTCACTGCATGTCCTGTGTTCGGAACCTGGTCAGCTCAATGCACTTATTGATTTCTATTAATAAGCATGTTTTACTTACTCATGGGCGCTAGACTTTACTCCCTTGTATTCGAGCACTAGGTATGATACTCATCCTATCAACTTTTAATAATGAGTTTATCAATAAAACTTATATTGATATTAATACGAAATAAAGACTTATTAATTTAGAATTGGATTTTTAGTCATATTCATAAGTGTGACTATCATTTTAAGAATAACGCCTTTACATCATTTATGCTAAACACTTTATTAGTGCAGTCCGGAATGATGAAGGTTGGAGTACTGGGGAAGCGATAAAAGGTGAATGTTTTTGCAGTTTTAACAGAAAAACTTTTTTATCCCAAATAAATTTAAAAAATCTTGAGTACAAATCTAGACTTTAGCTTTCTTCACATGATGATATCAACAGCTGTTGATGAATATCTGTAATGGTCCTTGCTGCATTAAATTATACACTTTAAAAATAAGGATAAAATCTATCATTAAATACCAGGATATCCTTGCAGATATTCAACAACTATTATTGATATCATCCTGTGATGTAAACTAAAAGGTATTTTACCGTCGGAGTACTATTAGATTTATTTTGAACAAAACAAGTTTTAATGTACAAATGTAAAAATATTGCCCTTAACTCGGTATCACTAAACTCCCTCCGTAAGTCACCTCTGTGTCTTTAGAATGCCTTGAAAATGGGGTCCTTCCCAGATTGCCCCAAATTATTAGATTCCAAACCCACGGGTCACCAGGAATGTTGCACCAACAGCCAATCGGACATGGATGCTCTATCTTTAAAATAATCATGCCAAGGGCTATACTTTAACTTTAAAAAAACTAGCTTATGGTTGTAAGCGCAGTGGGAGGTATTTAACTGCCATTTCTGCAAAAATATCAGTTTTTGTATGTCGGCGTGGTGAACAGAAGTATTGCTTGCTCCGTGTCGAGATATAAACTGAGAATAGCATGGCAAAATATCTTACTCAGGAGACGAGAGCTTGGATATGTTGCTAATAAATTTGTTATAATATTAGTCCTAAGTGAGGGAAAGTATTTGGTATATTCTTAGCATAAAATTTGTGAGACAAATTATGGATATAAATTGAAATCCCCCAATTAAGCATTATATTTAAGCATCTTAGGCTACTTAAGTTGAAAATTTATGTCAGTCAAAATAAAATTATTGTTAATGCTTAATTCTCTGCTTTGTCTCACTCACTAAGCATTCGGGCTATACAATATATTAATCCTGCTAATATGCTAGGAATGGTAATCATCACCAACAGACATTGGTGGGGTAGTCAAATCTCACAGGTTAAGTTGGACAGGACGTGTAGCATGAATTGAAGATACTTGAACCATATTCAAGGTATTGGCTGCCAAACCCAATAGAAAGAAACCAGTGAGAAGAAATAGACACAGATGGGAGGATAGTATTAGAACGGACGTGAAAGAGAGCGAGTGTAATGAGGTGGACTGTATAGAGCTAATTAAAGATGGGGATAGGGTGTATAATAAGTGAACTGGATAGAACTAGCTATAGATAGGACTAAGTTGTAATGAGGTGAACTGGACATAGTTATCTCACTATGGGGAAGAGTAGTCTACTTTATTGAGGGTGGCAAAGAACTTTGATTTCCTAATGCTATAGAGTAAGTATTTGGTTGGGAATGAGAAAATTGTAACTTAAATGATATGTACTTGGATTTGCGTATAGAGATATAAAGTATTAGTAAACAATTTAGGAAAGGCCATCGTCCTTACATCCAATCGGGATTCAAATCTATCCCTACCATAGACGAAAAATAAGACTAAATATGCTTGACATTTAGATTTTTTATGTGTTCCCGAATCAGAGCTATGTTCACATAGACAAAGGCATCATTATTGTCTCACCTTTGGTATTATAGTAAAAAACTACTATAATAATAATTATAATGATAATAATAATTATTATTATCACTATTATTAATGTTATTATTTTTATTATATTATAGTAAAAAACTAGTTTAATAATAATTAAAATTTTAGAGAAAAAGGAAGATCTAAAATAGCTCCATATTTATGAATATGTAATAATTTGATCGAAATATATTGAAATACATATTGGTCAAGAAGTTGGGATTTATAAAAGATACTTGCATTTGTGGAGAGGATCATTTAAAAAGTATTTACGTTATACACCCTAATCACATCTAAAAAGGATTCAAACACTCACTTTGTATTGTAATATTATAACAATACAATCATAATATGTACGTCAAATTTTTAAATTGAAATGATAAAAAATAAATAATTTAAATTTGAATTCAATGTGTATTTTAAAATCCAAAAGATAAAATTAAAAACACGTTATACTTCAAGCATGTTATTTATATATTGTATGATTATTAATTTTGTATATCCTAGCCGTAATATTCACTATGTTATCAGTCCTTGAAAAGCCTCATTAAATGTCAATATAAATCATCTTCTAATTTTACAACGCACGTTATATAATTATTAGCACACAACCAAGAGAAGCCAAATTTTAATCCGTTAAATATACCTCGTTTCAGATTTCACCGGGCCTAGATATCATAATTATCCCCCTACGGACCAGATTGTTTTAATATCTCCGCTATTTTATCCCCGGTCAATTACCTGCGTGGTAATAGTTTTTCAAACAACTTCTTTATGGTGATCCTATTAAAAAGGTAAATTTGGTTTCATCCTAAAATAAATGTTTACAAAATTATAGATGTAAATACTAAACGAATGTTTTGGTTTATAATTATAATCGTTTCTATTTATAGAATAATGTTTTAAATAAGAAAATAACTATAATGACACAAATAAAGAATACAAGATTAAAACTGTTTTACTTACTACCAAAGTAACAATTATTCTTGAAAAGTGGTTTAGTAATTTATTATTAGATTTATCTTGAACCTTCTTTGAAAACCTATTTTTATGAACTAACGTTTTTAAACTAACTAATAGATCAAGTGGAGTAACATAAAACGGTCATAATTAGCAATAATATTTGTAGATAAAATATTATGATAAGTTTATAACTGATATTAAATTAGGCCTACTGTTGTCTTCAGATAGAATCGAATTAGTACTTTAAGTACTTTGAGTTCCTCTTACCGATTTGTAATGATAATAATAAATAATAATAATAATAATACTAAAAAACTTTATAAAATTTATAGAAATCCATTAAGTTTAAAATATGTTATTCTATTTAGAGTGTCAAATTCACTTTTAGTGGATCAAGTCCAATTACGTTTTGATAGTGCTATGCAATCAATAAATTAAAATTAGTTTATGTTTATTATATAGCCCTTCTTAACTCACTGAATGCAATACAACTTAATGATCAATGCCCCATGCATGGCCACAAGATTGCAGTTGAGACCTGAAGCTTAGCGTGACAATCCTCATACCACTTAGCTACGACTTAAGACCCTGCGCACGAGATGACCTTGAGAAACTTGATGGTGAGAATGGTAGAAATCATTGGCGTGTTTAGCCTTTTTCCCTGGGTACAATTATAGTGACCAGGTATTTTATTTCAAACAACAGTTTTTTATAATGTTTTAACCCAGTTTGACGATAATAAAAGCAGAAAGTTCCACTTCTGAGATAAACTGTCCAAAGTACTTGTTACTTGAGAACGTACGATTTGCATCATATTTTGAGTTTGAACTATTGGGAAACTGTTAATATAAATCCAACAATAAAATTTCTGAAGTCCCCCATCGACAACGTGGTTAGTGTGGTAGACTGAAGATTTCACCAAGCCTTGTCCAATTTAAGTGGCAAGAAAGAGTTAAATTATTTTGTAAGCCGCTTTGGTGGCTACATGGTATAACACGCTACTCTTGCAGTAGACTAGACTGCTATGATGGGGGATCGAGGTTTGAATCTCAATCGGGTGTACTGAGGGTGGATTTTACACAGTGGTATTCCACTCTTCCTCCACGAAAATGCGGGTATATTTCTTTTGAATAAAACCATTAGCTTAATTAGTAGCCTACATAATCGTATAACCCTAACGGATAGTAGGAAATGGTGCTAGTAATATGTATATTTGGTTCAATTGATATACATCTTCGACGCTGGGGCTAGGTGTGATATTAATTAAACTCATCTCACTACCAGTCCGGATCATATGTATGTACTTTTCTCGCGCTAATGTAGTTAGGAAAATGAAAGTAGAACTTATAGAAAGGGTACGAGAATTTGCAGTCAGTTATAATATGAATTAATCATGTAGTACACCTTCTTTAGTATACCGGTCCTTGGTTGGAACCCTGACCTACCTGTCACCTTCTAACCCGACCAGATTAAATTGACATCTAGATCGTGATCCAGCCATCAAGGGTTGTAATAAACATATTTTAATCGAGATTAGCTAATCAGATTTAAGTCGTGTGACCTTTCACGTCAATTCGACCTTTGACCTTTGTCTCCGATATGGGGAGAGTGTGTATTGTGATGATTACGTCATGTTGCAATGCTGCGTGTGATGTCGTAACCAGGTTATTTTGGAATGTGTGACATCATAGACCTCTGGGTCATTGGGTTGTTTTTAGGGTGTGGTTGTGCTGGTTTATTCTTGTCCAAACTTGTTAGTTCCTGTCCCATTAGTTTTTATGTGTGCGAATTGGTTTATTTTGTGTGCCATTGAGTCGTATGTAAGGTAGGATTGGGTCTGAAGTTGGAGTTTAATTGTGGGAATTTTTGTATTTATTGGTGGGAGAGCATGCAGTCCAAGAAGTTGGGCACTCCTCCCGCAACGTCCCATAAAGTGTTAGCATCGCTACTGAGGGAAGGAACGTGCATTATCATCCTTTCTCGACGGCCATTTAGCGTAGAGTGTGAAAATTGGCTCTCTCACGCAAGGCCCCGAATCTATTTTAGTGTCACAAAAATTCCCCTCCTCCACTTTGCCCATCTATGTGGTAATTGAATTTCCCGGTGATATCATCGCAACCTTGGTTCCAGTTTGGCTCGACCAGACAAGTCGAGACAGAATAGATCACGACCTCTAATAATGTTTCAATAATTTTTCCTTGATGATGAAATTCTGGCACCAGTTGGCCGGCTCGACGAGACAAGTCGAGACAGGAATAAATTGTGACCATGAAATTGTGAGGTCATTGACCCTGTTCATGCTTGATGCCAGTTTGGCAGCTCGACAAGTTGAGACTCGTATCTGATTACGCTAAGTGTAAGGGTCAAATAGGTTTTGCGAGAATAAAACACGATATTACAGACATTTATTTAGTATGCACTAAAAGCTCCACAAATATACATAATATATATTATACACTTTTACAGGAATGACGCATATATTCGTTTATATAGTTTTCTACAATATCTTAAATGTGTTAGTAAAATTGATTTTAGATTATAATCAAGCATGTAATAGTCCAAATTGACAACTTGACGTGTATAGTAGGTAGCACTAACAAGATACAGGTTTGTGATGTGCGTTTCCACCGTAAGCTGTTTGAGACCGATGCCATGCGCTGATTTTGTTACCGTTTCGCATACATCCACGACGAGTGTGTCGATCAAATCGTTGCAATATCATGTGACGGGAGTTGACCACATATCCCGTCGGTCGATGGTGAAGTAGATGAGGTTCCACACCTCAAAAAGACGCAAACAGCTAGACGCTAGATAGGTGACCCATTTGAGTCGGTCGTCTTGTTTCTCGTTGAGGACGACCATAAGGTCACCACATATGTATCTAAGAGAGATTTCATGATTAATCAGACTAATTGTCCAAGGAGCCTGCGTGGTGCTGAACAATTTTGATATGAACGACCCAGATCTTGCCATTCTCCAAGGCTAAACAACGCACAATTAACTTCACATTTTTTTATCTGGACATAGGGCGTAAAGTTGTTCTTAAGACTCAAACCAACAATGACTCATATGGCATCGAACTCGTTCAAAGGAAGCAAAGAGTTAAAATACTGGTAGTGGTGAGTAGCTTCACCTATTTTGCTTGGCACTTGGAAACGTCTTGACATTCCATTGTAATAAATATACTGACTAAATGAAATCAACCAAGTGTTGAGTCAAGACAAAAAAAAGGGAAAAAAATTAATTTAAAAAAAAAATTATCTTCGGGGTGTCCTCAGGGGGAGATTGATACTGGGCAAGGAACTCTTTTCATGAGACCGTACTTTGAAAGTTCCCTCCCCTTTCTGCACTCACCCACCAGATGCTGCGGATCTCCACGGCTCGTCCAGGTTGATCTCATGAGGTGAACCACAGAAAACTTTGGGTTAATTTTTGTAGGTTGAAACCAAAACTTTTAATATGAAAAAAATAGAACTTAGTACCCTACCTACCAGACGTCATGGTTCATTACAACACTAAGTAACCTAAGGAATATTATACATAAAAAAAAATTAAAACATTCACAATCAGATAAAAAATAAGAAAATTGAATAAAAGAAAAAAAACTGGGGCCTTGCACGGTCCGGAGCACACGACTACTGTAATAAATCCAAGGATAGTTATTCCCTCAGTTGGGGTAGCGCAGAATCTCGGGGCACTCAGACAGTCCTGGTTTTTTCCAAGCTCTGTAAAACCCGTTGTAGCTGTACTGGAAGGCCGCGAACACTTCTTCTCACAGACTGCCTTCCTTCTTCCCCTATGCCGCGATTTATAGCACATCCAGCGTAATTTCACCACTTAAAATCCATTTGGCTCAGGAGCAAAATCCCAAAAACCACCATCTTCCTGTGAGATTTTATGGCCTCTCTCCCTTCTTCTCGCGCCTTTTCCACTTCCCCGTATAATTTTAGCGGGCTTTGATGAGGCCCCTCCAGTAGCATAAGATAATATTCAAAACAAATAGGTGAGTGGTATGAGGGAAATTTGTAAGAAAAATCAATCAGGAACAGGAAAAAAGTCAGAAATAAAATGGGTTTACGGTAATAGAGAATGTTAGAAAAGTCAAAATGTGAAAATGTGAGAATTGGGCCAAAACATCCAATTTCAAGGTTGGGCGGGAGTCCATCAACCCAAACCGTATAGCCATATGCTCACTCCCCCCGTACGAAAGGAAATGTCGTTTGAGGAGGGTGAGGGGCTTTCGGGGTGGGGGGGTGGGTACCCTTCCATCCAAGTTGGAGTGTCGGACATGCGCGTTGCTTCACTTTTGTCGTCTGCCGCATGGCTTCCTCTTATACCACGTGACAATATTGTATGTAATTAAACCTCCAGGTAAGTATGCGTTGTTATATTTATAATATGGTTAAATAAATGTTAGAAATAGCGTTATGGACCGTGCAGAGCTTACAAATAGATATTAAAAGAGAATATTTAATTTTAATAGAGGGTCTAAAAAAAAACTAGTTCTTAACTGTCCGCTAGGAGCGGAAAATACCCCCTTCTCAACAAAATAACTCAGGCCTACCAACCGAAATTAATTATACTAATATAAAAAAATAATATTACACAAAGGTGAAATGAACTTTGTTACACCATTATGTGTGATCGCTTCTACGACTGTCACGATTATGGCTGGAACGCAGTCGACTCAACTTATATGGGGGAAAACAAGGTGCACACTGATGTACGCAGCTCTTGAGGGACGACAGGCCCTAGTCTCGAAAAAGGTGATATCACATTTTAACACCTTGCCTGTTTGATTGATGGGCGAGAATAAGGCTAGGAAATTATTCAATGGAATGTTTTGGCCCGATAGCCAAGGTACATAATACATTTATGGTCGCAAAACGTATGAGGCTATGCTTTGAAGTTGTATCGTGTTATGAGACGTGCAGGAAGTGTTTTTGCGTTAGATTACAGATGTTACTTTATATGGGGTGTAAAAACATAGCTGTAAAAATATTCTCTCACGCTTTCTTGTCGATAAAGATGGTGACCCAATTCTTCCCAGGCTATGTTTGAGGATTCATGTGTATTGACAAGAGCTGCAGGTCACGCCATTATATGAAGTAGTTTATCAGCAGGGAAAATACCCTATTATAAACAACGGAACCACTGGTTTGTTTTCAGCAAACGTCTTATGGTGTGTTTGTCCATCTCCAACCATACAATCTTGAAGTCCCAATACGATGAAGTAAAAAAGAAATTCCAACAGACATATGTGCCATCCACAAGTTGTGCACAATTTTAATGTTTTCAAAAACGGATAACCTCTGCTCTACAGATCTACTACAGGCTTAGCCGTTTAATTGGCTAAAACTTTTACTTTTCCGCCACGTGAAGTAGATGTTTCTGCTCGGATTGTGGCACGCGAGATGAGAGATTTAAGCAGACTGCAATCCACATAGCCGCTATTCCAGGGAATACATGCAGTTTGTTGACGATATAGTTGACTTGATATTTAGCATTAATGAAAAGTTCCTCATTGCTTAAAGGGTTTTTAAAAACCAATATTGAATTAATGTTCCGCAATTAGATAAAACACTCACTTCCTTGACGATAAACTTTTTGCTGTCGTCAATGAAGTGTGTGATATGATATGGAATATTTGCCGTTTGAAAAATAGGGTTGTAACGGGTTTAACGGCACTTTATCCCCGTCCACGTTCAACTAGAAATGGTCCATGCCATAGGTTTGGAAACTGAACGGGTTCTTAGTGTTATCCATTGAACGCAGATTTTGATACAAATTCCCCGATGCAGAATTTGGGTAACTTTCCCGTCAATACGTTGTCCAGTGATCATTTTACATCCGTAGAAATAGTGAGTGTTTTTACTTCCAAGTGGGTAATGGGATAAATTTGGGACTAACGTTTGGCATGTGCCAACAGTATAGAAGGTGCTACTTTTACACATCGCACTGGAAGACAGTCTTCAATGTATTGAGCCTTAAGGTGATGGATTTCAGGGACGGCCATAAGACTAAGTCAATCTCTGGAATGGGCCAACTTGGCTCTGAGCTCAGTGCCGTTAAAAAGGCATTTCTTTTTGTTAAACACATCATCATGTAGATACCCTAAAATTTCCCAACGAATCACGTTTTGCAGTGAGACTGCAACGAGCCTCAAATCCCTTGTTGCCTATGTAACCTGTTCAAAGATCCCAGGGCTGTCTGCAAACCACATACTACAAGTCAAATGTGTTCATATGGATTCACTGTTGTAAATGAGAAGCGTCTCTTTGTACGATCTATAAGCTTCGTGTTGCTGAGCGGTGAGACTAGTTTTTGCTTAAAAATCCATACCCCTGTGGGAATAGCGAATGCAATCTGTTGTTAATGGGACGATTTGATCCAATTCGGAGAAAGTACCAACGTCGGGTTTCATGATAGCCGCCCTGAGATGGCCGCCATGTCTCTAAAAGATCGATTTAAAACTAGCTTGACCGGTAACGGTAAATTAGATGGGCGAATCATCTGTGATGGCAGATACAGGCTTGTACTGGATCCATTATCCACATTCAAGACTGGTTTGCGTGAGTGGTACGGAAAAGAGATCAAGTTAATTGCTTACACACTCGCAGGACTGGGGGTGTAAAAAATACGTTTCATCTAAAAATATCTACTGCTTGTTTCTTGTGCTTTTTACGTCGGTCGACAACAGAAGACTGACATTGCTGCTTATTACGATGATCTTTATAGTCTAAGCTGGTCATCATTATGTCGATCTTTTGCTCCACCTTACTTTTCAGGTTTGTTCCAGCCTCACCGACACACTGGCTTAGGGCATCTTTGAAGGGTCAACGCTGATTGTTGACGTCGGAGAGCACATTGATACTCATATGAAACGCTTGTGTTCCAAAGGCCTAAACACCGCTTGTCAAAACGGTACAATGCTCTTGAAAAGCCTATGAAAAAACTTCCCATTCCGTGTTGATAGGGACACCGTGGTAGATCGAAGATATTCTTTTTCCAGCCTGGATTACGTAGTATCGTTGGTAGGGACAGTTCATGTTGAGCAGTGTAAACATGAAGTTTCACGTACACTTTTCCAAACTCGAATGGTACATGTTAAGCAGTGTTGGTTTTTATATTGCTTTCCAGGCTTTAAATTTCACCTCTACGCTGAGAACGTAGGGCAACGGTGAATAGCTAAATCTCGTATGTATGTCGTAGAAATAGTTTGGGTTGTTGATACCAACAATACGTAAAAGTGGTGCTACAATGTCACCCACGGTCTGAAGATCGATGATATCCATGTAGATGTAAATTTGAGAAAACAAGCCTAATAGAATGTTAGCAGTGTACGTCGACTTTTGGATTTTTATCAGATTTGTCTTAGGATTGAAACCAAGCTGTAAATTAGTTGACTAGTTAGAAAAAAGCACTTTATATTTGGTTAAGTTGTAAACAATATCAACTTTATTGTTAGGGTTTGTGTACTTGAATACAACTCCGAAATCCCCTTTAAATGTCTCTACGTCGTTTATGGCTTTAACTATTTTATAGATAGTGCTGTAATTTTCAGGAGGGATGTGAGCTTTGAATATTTGTTACACGCATTTAGCGTCCATTCAGTTGTACCATACAATATTTTGCCCATTGTGTATGATGGTGTAAAAACAAGGATATTTGGAATTTGTTGAGAGTGACTTCCCACTGTCCGTAAAGTGGAAGATGGTGATTTAGTTGCGTGGGGAAATTCACGAAGTTATTTTTCAGGAATATCCCATAGGGCATTCGCTTGGCAAAGTGGTGTGTAAACAAGTCCTTCGTGGTAGGGTACTGACGTAACTGGTAGAAATCTAAGAAGTAAACTTGGCGGAGTAACCTTTACACTGCACATACACTTTATTTATATCGCCTTTACCCTTGACTCGTATTATTTTATCAACTTTAAAAGTTTCAGGAAGACGTACTTATGGCAAAACGGGTTCGTAAAACGTTCCCTTCACCCACTCGCCGTCAAGATTAGTTAACGTGAAGATGACTGGTTGTCGCAACATGACACTGAAGACTTGGAAATTTTCTTCTCTCTAATTACTTTCGTAGCCCTTTTCAAACAGCATTTTTGATTTGCTAATAATCACCGTATCACCGACTTTCGTTTTTGTCTTACTATTCGACTTGGAGGCCCTTTACCGTACAGATTATCTCTGACTTGAAGCACATTGGTTTCTTAAACGTCGGCAAGCGCCATTTTTATACTAATGTTTTGCGCCATGTAAGCGTCGATGAGATCTTAGAGGACGTACACATAGAGTTACGTGTTATTTTCGTTAAAATAGCGCCACATGCGTCCTTTCAGAGCTCTATTGAATCGTTTCACAATGATTGCCTTCACTTCCAGATTATGAGTGGAGTAGTAACACACCTCTTCTTGCTTAAGAAATTTCCTGGCTAAACTGCCGTGAACTTTGTCCCCTTGTCCATCTTTAAACTTAGAGGTTTACGGCCAATTTGTTTAAAATGTCTCGAAAGGTATGTCTCACGACGATCCCCGTCTTGGATGGAAACGTCCTCCCCGGCCCATCTTGCTAAACACGTCTATGATGGTGCGCAAGTACACGGCACCGTCATTGTATTTTCTGAGACTTCACATATTATTGAGATCGGCTTGCCAGAGATTGTCAATGTTTGACAGCACGTACTTGTTTGTGGAAACTTTTTTATCACTGGTTTGTGTAAGTTAAAAGCGTCCTGCACACGAAGCCATTCTATTACTTTGTCGGGATCTTTCTTGGACGCCTTATGAGTGACTTCACCCCTGCAAACCCTGCAGGATGAGAAAGGTTGTAGTAGATGTCAGCTAAAGGGGCCATAAAGTTCGGAACGGCAGCCACCTGTTTTCGTCCACCCTTTTCAGATTCTTCTTCTTAGGGCGTTGCGATGGTGTAAGTGGTTGGAATACGGATTTCTGATCTCTAATGGGCGCCAAATGCTTTGGATTTATAATAAATTTTTTCGGAACGTTTATTTTTTGAAGTGCCGTGAAAATATCTTTCCACCCAGAAGGCTCGCTGTGTCTTCTTGCTCAGACGAGATCATTGACTAAATCCACAATATTGGATTCATGAAGAGGCTTAATGTGAATACTCACTTCCCCATTTCCGTCCACCTCAGGGATAAATATGTTCTTGTTAATGTTCACCTTTTTTACGTACCTGAACTGTTACAAATTTGAGTACAGCAGGGATGGGGAATTACAGACACTGCAGTGGTTGTTGTGGCGCTATTTTCAGGTGGTGATGGGTATTGACTAAATTGCAGAGAGCGATGTAGCACTTGTTGTAATAAAGTCCATTTAGACATGTAGTCAAGTTTTTATGCAAGGATTTTTTACATTTTCTCGTCCAGCTTGGAGTACCACTAGATTTGTGGGCGATGGCACTTGTAAGTAGTGTTGCTTGTAACAATGTAACGTTTCAGGGGACACAAACATTAAAATTTTAGTATGTTCCATTATCTACTTGTTGAATAAAAAACCGAAGGCAAAAGCTATTAATGGGGATAAAATTAAGGGCAGGAACGTTCCTCCTTTCTGATTGAGTAGTCGTCTCTTTTTTTTATAGAACTTTCCCCGTTTGACAAGCTTGCGTATCACCTGCTTGTGTCTACTTAACTTTGTATACTTGGCATTATTAAATGGCACCTTTCATTTTAAAGTGTTTAGGAACACTCACACACAGAGTCATACAGTTTCTTGTCTGCCACTTTCAGCAAGGCATCACGTTGTGTGGGTTCTCTTAAAGCATCACACGCAACATAGGAGCGTGCTTCAGTACTTAGGGACTTTTGATTTTGAAATGATCTTTAATCGGGAAGATTCCGTGTTTTTATAGATTTTACATGGTAGGTTCAAGCGCCATCTGACATTTGTGCGGGTTCTATATCGAACCATTCGTGGGTACCTTGATTGAAATTTAACAATATATACCTGTGGGGAGTACTTGTAGCATCAGCTTAGGCCTCTTGTAAAACACGGGGATTTTCAGGACAGACTTGAGTGCAAGGTGTTGAATCTGAGCTTTAACACGGGGATTTTTAAAAAGCACAATATAGTGTGCATTTAAAGAAATGCATCTTTGACCCTTACTCTGATTAAATATATTTTGTATAACGTACATGATGCTAATATTATGATGATGGCATCCTTCTGTGAAAAGTTCCATAACCACTTCATTGGCTTCACACATAATTACAGGCTTCATCCAATTCCGTAAAGACCTTATATAATAGAACGTATGGACTTTGCCGTCTTGTTCTAATCCCGGTTGCCATAAAGCATAATATCAGTTGATTTTACCAAATTTTACGTCACACATTGTGTCCAAGTGACGGATAAGATCGGCTGCAAAGTATGACTTTCACCAGACGTAAGCGCCACTGATGATGGCCAAAATAGGTGTTTCAAATAGTCCATAATATTTGAGAATTAGCGTATAAGCTAAATAAACTTTTATTTATTGGATAGAAGGGAGGGTTTGTGGATGTTAAAACACACACATAACAGTTTTTATAATATTTATTTACAAAAATAAACATTTAAGAATATAGTTCACACAATGTAGAGTATATTGGGAAAATTTATTTAAAAAAAAGATAGTTATAGAATATATCTTAACCTTGAAGTATATTATACATGGTTAGGGGTAGAGGAACCCATAATCAATTTCTTGAGGTCGTAGTGGGAATAGTGGCCTCGGTCCTAAATATCTAATTATATTTACAAAGTCGACTTTAAAGAGTATTTGAATATATAATATTATATA
>JBCFYV010003508.1:12129536-12188719 GCA_039000515.1 Timema cristinae | reverse complement strand
ATTAATACTGATTGATACTCTTGTGTATATTAGGACTGTGCAAAATAAATTAGAACACATATTATATAAATAAAAGTAAAAAAATAAGCAAGATCCAATTCTCAAACGCAAATAATGTGTTTAATATAATGGCATAGTATTGGGAAAAATGACATAAGTCAACTTGATGCTTTGACATAAGTCAATAAAAAAGGGATAAATGATGTTTTTAAATATTTTCATGTAGTTTAATCGAAAATACACTTCTTTAAACCAAATATGTTGTCCTTAAATTGAAAAATAAATTTATAATATGCACATGGAGTAATAGTCAAAATAGCTAAAATCTTTGACGGCGCTTTCTGAACATTTAACCTTTTTGACTTATATCACTTTTCTCTGAGGGTCACGAATTCACGCCTGACCTAAAAATATGTTTTAATAGTTTAATTCTCTCCTCGATGATTCTAAGAGAAATACCTTGAGATAACCCTCCAACAGCCTGATTTACCGGACCGCTAATTCTGGGTGGGGCTGATGAGAATATGACTGCTGCCAAGTCCTCAAGTGGGACGTTGATGACTCTGGTCAGTCACTCTCCGGCTCTTAGAGGTCATCTAGAAGCGCAACTGCTTAAATTGGCTGGTTGGGGTGCTTTGTATTGGAATTTCCCACCTCCAGTTGAACTTAAACAAAAGAGTTAACTTCACACAGCACGTAATTTGTACTGCAGATCACATGACTTGACGTATGTATCTGTTAAATTTTGGGATTATGAGAGCTTAGACTATAAGTTGCATTATTATTTTATAGGTATTGATAATATCTATACAGGTGCCGAAAGCAGATCATCTGACTTGACGTGTGAATATGTTAAATTGTGGGGATTCTAGCAGACTAGAAAATACAAACATTTTTGCATTAACATAAAAGTTGTGTATCACATGATTTGACGTATTTTTTAGAATAAATATTTAATTTATTTATTTAGAATTAAATCTTAGTCAAATTCTTAAAGAAAGCCTTACATTAACTTATTTGGTAACAATTTGTGTGCAACCCTAAAACTCACAATAAACGCTCTCAAATAAATTATTTGTAAATTACCCTAGAGTTATTTTGAATTTACTGAGTTATTTGTGAATATGTTAAATTGTGGGATTCTGACAGCTTAGAATAATAGTTGTATTACTATATTATAGGTATTGATAATATTTATAAAGGTCTCAGATAAAGATCACCTAATTTGACATAGGAACATGTTAAGTAGTGGGATTCTGTTAGTTTATAAAACACAAACTTTCGTTTGCATTCACCATAAAAGTTGTGGATAGCATGATTTAACGTGAATACTGTTTGACCTACCCAAATCTTAATATAGCTGTCCCCGTAGATGGCAGTAGATTTAGAAACCCGTCGCTAATGATGTATAATAGGGGACAGCAACACTTTTGAATGCAGTCCTTAACTTTAACACAAATACAGATTAAAGTATAATAAGGTCACATAAGTTCACTGCTGTAACATCCAGGTTTCATGTTTAGTGTGCGTGTCATAAAATCACTTTCATAGAATACTGTCAATCTCATCCAGATTCGTATACACATCATTGTAGTGGCTGCTTGTACAAACACCTTATACGAGCTGAAGAATGGCTGGGTCGTAGTTGTATTGTGTGGGTTGGATGGTAGTTGCTAACCTGCCTAAATATCAATGTTCTAAAACATATGGCAAATTGTTTACATGTCGGTAGTTTTACCAAAGAGCTCTGGGGGAATTTTATCATATTACACTCTTCAATACACCCCCACCCATTTTAAATTGGCTATTCCCAAGATTATTTGTGCACCACTAAAAAAATTTTAATGAATTTCACCCTTCACCAACTGAAAATAAAATATTTGGGAGGTCCCAAATCCCTATTTAAAGAGGATAAAAAATCATATCTGCCTGAACAAACAGTCTAGTTACAAAATTTTCCATATGATGCAGCTATTTCAGCCAAACTAACTTCATCCTCTGGGAAGCTTTCTAGCATGGCTCTGATGAAGATCCTCTCCTACCCTCCGGGCCAGTCTTTGGTAAATCCTAATAAAACTTACAGTGTTGAAGATATCTGGGTCTAAATATACATAACAGTTTTTTACATACATTCAGTCAATAAAACATTAAATTTTTATACTATTTAAAAAATCGGCAATAAAACTATATTGTTAAATAAATTTACTGCCAAAATTATTCATAATTATTTATAACGGCCCTACGGTATAGATGAAATAAAGTCACAGTTAATATTTTATTTTATTAACTAAGTTTTAATAAATATAATAAAGCCAACTGTTAATATGGGTAATCATTATTTAAAAATTGTCTATAAAGTTTAGTAACACTGCCAAAAAATAAATTATGTTCACAGTTAAATTCATAATTTAAATGTTATGGGTCAGTAATTATAAAATGTGTAACATTTAATAACATAAACAATGTTGCCCACAATGCTTACATACCTTCGTTTACTCCGTCAGGCGGACTTCCTGTTTTCATGTGTTTTAAGATCATTTTTTATCTTCTCACTGCTTGAAATTCGAAAGTAGAATGAAAAAAAATTTCAAATTGCGAGAGTTTTTATACAAAATCTCATCCGAATGTAGCCTAAATATTTTCTCTCAGCCTATTGGCTATATATGACTTCTAATTTAGATTCGTTAACAAATTATATGTAATATACTCTTACTTGATCAATTGTGTCTTGATCATCGTTGTGTAATTTCATGAGTAGCTCAGCGCAAGAACAGAGACATACATCGAGGTTCTAATCCCTTATTTTTTTACTCTCACAAATGTGGAGTGCGCTCAGACAGTGTAAGGAAGCATTTGATCGGACCCCCATTTTTTAACCTACATTAGCAATACTAGCTCCGCGAATGATATAGAGATTCAATCCCAGTGGACATACCATCTAATTGTCATGCTAATCTAATTCTGGTTGAGAACATTGGAATCAAGTCCATGCTAGATAAACTGTTGATAGCTCTCTCTTCGGAACATTTTCTTAATCCTCCCTAGCACATTAAATTATCTATTGTATAGACAATTATTCAGAAAATGTGTGTGTAACTCATCTAGTTATGGCAGAGGAGGTTGGGGTTACAAATCTCCACTGAGAAGTATTGTCTCTAGCTTTCACTAAATGGTTTCCCTCTACCTAACTCCACGTAAATACTTGGACGTTTCTACCTTACTCATGGTCCATGTTGGTATGACGTATACCTACATGCGCGCATACAACCACTTTTAGAAAACGTTTGTGGGGGAGGGATAGCGGTCCCTAAATCACCGAGAAGCTTAGTCCTCTTCAGTGCCTGAATGGTCTGAGGTGTCACTTTAATGTTTGGCTCATATGCTGAGAATGAGAAGAGCGTGGTTTGATTCCCAACTGGGTGCACTGAGGGTGATTTTTTCCACACAATTTATGTGCACTTCTTCACTCCCATCATATTAGCGTATAACCCGATCGGATAGTAAGACGAGAATCTATATATTTATACGAATGATGCTCAGACAACAACATTGATAGTCTGCATATCACATGACTTGACGTATGTGTCTTTACCAGTGTTCAGTATCTCACTAATTTGACGTATGAAAATATTTTATTTTTTGGTAGAAAGAATAAATACGAACTCATACGTTTTGCAATCAACATTGACCATGACTTGACGTAGGAAGAAACTAAAACAGAACTATAGTATGATTCTGGTATTATGAACAGATTAAAAATACAAACTTTATGGTCAGTTTCTATCAGAGGGCTTGCCGTATGAATGTATTCATTTTGTTTGGTAGAAAGAACAGCTTAGAATTGGTAGGAGGAACAGTTTAGAATATTCACACATAATTTGCTGTCAAGTGTCTACTACAGATCAAATGACTATTGGCGTAATTGTGTTTACCCGACAAAATCCTACTACATGCAACCTTTTACCGTAGATTATAATCATATGTTAATGATACAGAGTGCTGGGAGAGACTTGGCGTGCTACACATTGCGTAATAATTAGGTAGCTGACAAGTATTTTTCTGATTGAACATGTTTAGTATAGTCATCAGCGAGTAAAGAATGCCCTGGGGCCCCAGGAAAATAACCGTAAATGTTCTCATCAAACTTGGAGGGGGATCTGTTTGCCCTTCTGTCCAGGCAATGTCATGTATTGATATCCTCCTAATAAGGTTGTGGTCTTGATAGTTTCTTCACTCATTAGTAATCAGGCTTCGAATTGACAACATTATGTGCTCCACTGCATTCCTTCTGTGAATTACGTAGGGTGAGCCCCCAAACACTGTTTGTTTAGTTATGGTCCCTGCCCTAAGGTGTGGGCAATTTCCCTGGTTTGAGCCCTTTGCTACACATTGCCTAGACTAAACAGAATTGTCAATATGTAGCGGGAGGAGTGCCGGAAACTGGACGCTCTCCCTACCAATAAATAAAAAACTCCCACGTCAGTCCCAATCATGAACAGTCATTTCGATCCAATGGGCACTCATAAAAAACTAATGGTCACACATTAATAACCAATGGCACACATAAAACCAAATGGGACAAAAATGTAGCTAAAAATAAAACGGGGCAAAAATTCATCACAATACACACTCTCTCGAGTTTGGGGTGAAAGGTCAAAGGTCAAATTGCCGCTAAAGGACATCCTAGCTACTAATAAATTCCATGATTCATAAATTATTATGATATTATTTTTAATATTTGCTTGAATGGGAAATTGCTGATTTTAAAAGTTTGTGTTATTTATGTAGTATAATAAACTTTGTTTGTAAAGTTTGATATGCATGTTTAAAACACATATATTATATAATTAAATTACGACTTATAATATAACTTAAGATTTATTCATCCTAATATTATATAGTCAGCCCTAGTATATAAATCTTATTATTATAAGATCATTAAGTGAACTTAAACCAATAGAAATTTTCAGTTCCACTGAAATTGAACCAAGCTTCTCTATTTTTTGTGGTTAACCACCGAAACTCCTTTAGTCAAGCGGAAGGGTAAAATAATGTATTTTGGATGCAGCAGCTGAGGGTAAAATTACAAATATAAATATTGTAATTTGATTATAGCTTTATTTCTTTTCTAATCATCATTGATGATATTTTACTATAATATTATTAAGGTTATATAAGCGTATATCTTGATGAAAACAATTTATCTAATTTCAATTATTCAATAATATAATGTGAATAATTTAGGAAGACACATGTAGAAGTGATTTCTTGTTTGAGCATGGCCATTCATCTAATAAGTCAGCTAATCGGAATCGTATCTAAATTTAACTCAATAGAAGATAAATAACAGACTTAAAAATATTGTTATGAAAAGAACTTTAATGTGTTTAAACTATGCCATTTTAAAATTGTTTTAACTTTATTTTTATATTTATATCATCTTAGAGATGCTAATATCACCTAAAAACAATACTTTACAATTCACTTCTAGCATTGCCTACTTTTGAATCAATATTTCACTATGTTTATATGACACCAATAGAATTTTTTAATAAAAATACATATTTAAAAAATAATTAGTAAAGAAAACCACACTATTTTACTAATTTACAAATAGCTGACTGGAAAAGGTGAGATGAATGTGTTTAAATACAAGTTAACATTTGATTTTGTTTAGGTAGATAATTAATATAGACTGTAATTTTCTATTTATATATTTTTAATATTGAAATATGGGGGAAATGAATGTAGCTCTCAAAAAAAAAAAAAACTAGAGATAACAAACTGTTGTATAATATGTAGTTTCACAAAGCAGGCGTCCTATTGACGTGCTCCCTGCGGGTAATTTGGTATATTCCTAAAGAGAGCAAGCAAGCGGCCTCGATGAAACATGCCAGCAATATTGTATTCCTCTGATCAGACCTCTCTTGGGACTATCAGCAGCTGAGCTAGCATATTACATAGTTATCCCCTTCCTCAACATCACATGTGGAAACATGCCTGCACCGGCTGACTAAATCAACTTCATTATCTCAAACACTTTGCAAATTTTACATAGAAATTATTCATGGAATTTAATTCAGTAACATTTGTTTTAATAAACTAGTAGTAGTGCATATTAATCAAAAACAGAGAGATTATTTTTAACCAATTGAAAATGACACATATTAAATTTGATAAATAGAATTTGTGTTTTAATTTATTTGAGTGATTTAAATTTACTAAAATTTCTATGAGCGAGAATGAAAGGCTCTATCAACTCTTCCAGGAAGGTATTTTCCCATAAATTCCAGGTTTCTTTTATATGCCACAAGTCACGTGGGGTCAATGGATTTACTTTGCTTCTGAAGTAACTTGTGCTATGGATTTTTGTAATTCAATAAATTACCTCAAATAGGGTTGAACCTATGACCATCGGAGCCTGAAGCTTTTAATCTACCCCAAGCCCACTGAAGTCAACTGAAATTTAAACAATATTTGTTCGATAGATCTACAGTTAATATTTTATTGATATAGTTTTAATTTATAAACATATAGGTAATTCATAGAATAGTACTTGTTTAGTTTTAGTTTTGAAAAAATAACAACTTTAAATTGCACTTCAAGAAATCAAACCAGTAAGAAAATGATCAGTAGCTTTCAGATATCATGGAATTTTAGAGTTTACAATTTATGTTGCTTTTGAAACAGAGCAAATTGACCTTATTTAAGAAACACACTTTATATTTAGTATTTAATATTCTTAAATTTTGCAAATAACTTTGGGTGTTACGTATCTGCAGTTGTATGGTTCTAAAATATTACTCAAGCAATAGTACAGATCGTCAAGGATGGATTGGTGAGATTCAAATCTAGGTTAAATATGTTGAAGGTGAATCTTTCCTAGATCAATTCCCACACTCTCCCCCCCTAGTAAAATGTAGTTTCAATTTTCATAACTATACATAATTATACATTTTATCTTAATAATACCTGATTCATTAGTGTGAATATGCGGAGAGCCCAAAAAGGTGGTAGGACGAAGTGTAATAAACCAAAAACACAAATAAATAGTAATAATAGTAAAAAAAATAACAATAATAATAACCAATTTTCAAAAAAAGATCTCTGACAAAAAGTTAAATCGAAATATTGAATAGATGGCTTAGAAACGTAATTGTAGCATAGATTGATAAAAATCTAAAAAAATTTAGTGAAAACTTTTCATATAATGGCTAGTAATACGATACATTCCTACTAATACTAAAATAAATATTTTTATTTAAATTCTCATGATTTCTTTTACTTTATCCGTTGAATGTATATTCAATTATTTATCACGGCTGGAATAAGAAAATAATAATAATAATAATAATAATAATAATAATAATAATAATAATGATAATGAGATATTTTACTCACTTTGGAATTTGAGTAGTCCAAGGTGTTAAATTATCATTAGTGAAATTTTAATTTATGGTCAAATACACTAATGAATAAATATATTTAAAAATGTATATGTTTTATTCTTATTATATTTACACAATAATTAATGTAGTTAATTTCCTTAAATTTAATCTCGTCATACTTATCTTCAGACGTGTTCTTCATTAAACTTATAAAATAGTTTAAACGTAACAATAACCTCTATTGCTATTTTAAACAATTTTATCTATTATTACGTAACATAATATATCCTAAGTTATATTGTATTATTTCCATATCACTATTGTATTGTTTTCAAAATCACTCTTGTAAGGATAGAAAATAACATAAATATACAATACTGTATTAATAATACCAACAAAATTTATTTATGTGAGCTAGACATAAATACTCACTACAAAATATGACACATATCTGGATAAAAGTATTACTGTAGGACACTCATACTCACGGGTAATGCGTTCCTAGATCTACCCCGGTTACGCCGAACAACGGATATTACCGAACTATTATACAGAGTAATATTCCTGTGGCGTATATTTATACGGTAATGTTTAATGGATAATTTATTTAGAGTAAGACTTTACCAACATTAAATAAATAAATAATAACCTGTATTATACACTACAGTGTACTTACACCTCTCCATTCTTCTTGTTGCGATGATTCCTGATGATGATGATGATGATGATGATGATGATAGATGATGATATGACAGCACTGGGCCCACGATGAGAAGATGAAGTGGGCTGTTGGTGTAGGCATTGGGACTTATAAACAATTTTTTTTTCTTTAATTAAAGGTAAATAAAATTATGCAGCGGTAAACCACGGCTACTAAATCCACGGATACCTCTAAACAAATTGTGTGTGTGTTCCTGGGCCTCCAGCCTTATGGAGCCACTATGTTATCATATTAATAATATTCGCACCTTTTCTCTAAATCTTTAAGCTTTTCCTTAAATTATTCCTTTACCTTATCATCAAAACCTATCTCTGGTGCGTTATATTAGATTATATCTATGTTATGGGTAGAATTTAAATTTATTTAGGCTTAAATAATCCTGTCAATTTCAAATATTTAGCCCACACAACACGTTCTTTCTTTCAACACTAAGTATTATACCTGCCCCAGTTATATCTTGGACCCCTACCAAACAGAATATTATAACCTTTTCTTAGTTAATTTAGTCCCTTGCCCTTATACTTGAGTTCACTGAGTCCTAGTATTTAAAGGCTTATCTCTTGAATTATGTCCTAACATTCTTTAACTTGGCCTCAGAATGCTCAGAATGCTCGTATTAGTATGTCATTTTGAGATTTATTTGATCTAATTTTCTTTGATTTTTCATTGAGTATTGGGCCATTATACATATCATTACCAGAGTAAGATCTGAAGTCTTCGTTTGTATTATTATTTACACTCTATATTGGTTTGTAGTTGAAAGCCGTACTTTATAAACTAAGAGCCTGATAGACTCACCGGAGCCCATTAGCAACCTTTCGGTTATAAAAGGTTCCTGACAGACCCATAAAACTACCAGGCTGGTGAAAGGGATCAAATCCCTGTTGTAGTTAACTCTGACAAGCCTTGCCCATCTCCCATGGCGTAAATGAGGGTTTGGACTTTGGGGACAAAGCGACTACTAAATGAATTAATTATCCCAGATACTTTATTAAGGTATTTTATTTAACAGCTATTATTTTGAAAACAATCCACTAAATAGTGGTTTAAACTAATTACAATAGCTATTATCAAGAGATAGTTTATCTTATTACTGTTTTTAAAAAGGTAATCTAACTTTTTAGTAGTTTCCTTAATTCTTAAGTAAAAAAACTTTTTTCCTTAAGAATAGACATTTTAGCACCTTTTAGAAAACATATAAATATTTTGATGTAGTTAATATTGATAAAATTCTGACATTCCTCTAGTATTATATTATAGGTTTTGATATTACCTAGGAAGAGTGAATAATTGAATATCACATATCCTGACGTTTGTATACATTAAAGTAGATCTAGTATATCCTTCTAGCTGTCAGATTTATCCATTCCTGAGAAAGATGGGATCTATACCTTTTCCTTGTCATAGCTAGGAAAAGGAATGTATGTACTAAACATCTGGACCATGTCAAGAAAATGGTAAAAATAATTCGAGATATATTCACCCACTCGGAGATACACAACATACGACACAGCTGACAGGAGTCAGCTTGAAGGGATAACAAGTTCCACCAAATAATATATTTTGAAAAAGATTAATGTCTAAACACCTTGAATCTTTTTAAATAAATACGTTATACTAGACAGCATAGGTATCAGATAATTAATCTGGGGGATAGGGAGAAGAGTTGTACCCATGATCTGTATCTTACTACCCGTCTGAGATATTCACTATTGGTGAGGAAGAAGAGCAGCAGACAATGTAGAAGAATTGTACACGCATTTGATTAATTAGGAGTGTAGAAAAATGTAGGTAAAAACAACTGTGTATATCTGTCCAGGATTAGAACATGAGCTTCCCCATTTGTCAAACCAGACAATACGAGATTATAACCTTTTTCCGCGTCATTGGCTGTAATGGGGTGAGGATAAGTTATTAAATTGTAGAGGGGAGAGGAAAACAACAGTCTAGCTTAGTACAAACATCTAGGAATTGAATCCGGACCTCCTAGTCCCTGTTAATACAGAATCTCTAGGACTGATTCCCTAAACAATTTGACCATTGATAATTTATAGGTCTACTAATAATACAAATAAGGGCCTTATAAAGATAACTTTTCACGCTTCTTTGTTTAACTCGGCTTATAATAATTTGTAGATAGTGTTCTACTCGCGGTCATTTTAAAATTGGGTCAAATATTTAACAACTAGAATCGTTCTCTTAGAGTTGGTTTCTGTTAAAAATATTAAATATTTGATAAATAACTAATGAAAAGCTGGTTTATAATGATTCGTACTTAATATTGTATTTATTAGTTTTATCTGATATTAATTAAATATTTTTGTAATAAAGAATGATTTAATATTTGCTGTCAATCTGTTAATATTTATATATTTTTGTATTGAAAATTTTACTCTACGTTTTCATTTCTAGTTCTTAATATTACTAACAAGCCATTTTAAGATTCCTTATGTTTATTGAGAGCTCGTAGAAATGTCAGTTCTTTAAACTACAGAGGAAGGAGATGTTTTAGTAAAGGCCATGCTATAATATTGAGTTATTAACACCATGACTATGGTCTACAGCAGACCAATAACCACGATGTCAGTCACACATTGGCATTTAACCATTATAGTCGAAAAGTGGATGTGAGAAGAGAAATAAATCACTGTTATCGCTTTATTGGGGCCCTGTTGATAATGAAGACTGTCTCCGAGGTACAGTGACCAGAGTTCCTATCTACAAATCAGGGGAGCCCTGTTGATAATGAAGACTGTCTACGAGGTACAGTGACCAGAGTTCCTATCTACAAATCAGGAGGTCCCAAGATGGAATCTCGTGCTTCCAGAACTTATTCTGAATTGGTTCAAATCAACCTTGCGAGAGAAAAAATAGGATCTACTGAAGGTAAAGTGACTCCAGCTTAGAAAACAGGATTATTGGGCCTAATGGTTTACTGTACTGGCAAATGAGACTCTTTATCGACATGTTTGCACTATATTTGCCATCAATCAGTTGATTGATATAGCTCGTTGCGGAGTAAGTACTAGTAGTTTTTAATAATAAGACTGTTGTTAGCGTTCTTAGAATAAATTAATCTCAAATTTCAAACTTTTAAAACTTCTGTATTGATGTTTTCATTAAAATGTGGATGGAATTTCAGAAGATATTAAAACCCCATTTTTCTAAATGGAAAGTCTTATAATGAAAACTTGCCATAGCATCACTGTTTCAAAATAAATGAGTTCCAACTATATAAAGTGAAGATATTCATACATTTATTCTATTAATGCAAATTAATAAGTTTTTTACTTGTAAGAGCTACTAAAACAAAGTTTGTATGAAAGTTGGGTACATAATACCAAATATAAATAATAAATAATTTATATTACATTCAAACTAAATATAAAATATTTGTATCAGTAAGTAATTACCGTAAGGATTGTTACTTATTATAAAGTAGAATTACGGAACTTTTCCTGATACAGCTATCAAATGGATTGTCTTTCACTTTCTTTGTCCTAAGCGTCTGTTTATACTTTTCGAGTTCTATACTTTCCTGATCCTGTTATCATCCCAAAACATTCTTATTCCTCTTCTTTCTTCTTCTATTTTCCTTTATAAAAATCCCTATGGAGTGTGTGCCAACCAGATGTTTTCTCTTAGTTTTCTATCATTATCAGGCTCCTTCCTGCTTTTAGCTTCCTCCGTACAGTATCCAATCCAATTCACCAGATTTCTCAAATATTTGGACGACCTTACTTGTTCTAGTTTCTTTCCTTAATTGAATATTAGAACACTGGCTTCAATGAATAAAAGTATAAAATATAGTAGAGTAAAGAAAGTTAATTTTATATTCAAACAATGTTTGTATCTAATTAAATAATCAGTTGTGTCATTTAGATTGGAATTATATGTTTATATCACTATCTAATCCTGTCAGCAACAAGTGACCTAAACATGAATATTTAGAGGGAAATTTATATTTTTAAAACTTAAAAATGGATACCCTCACACAAAGCTAGGATTATTTGAAATGAAAGGGGATTAAAATCGTGCTATCTCAAAATCACTCGAACTATAAACTACATGTTTGAAATAATATATTTCAACTGAATGTTTTTTAAGTTTAATAGTACTATGTATTTACTGTATTATATTATTTTGTATCTCAAATAGTTGCAGAAATATTAACCAATTTTAAATATAGGTTTATGTAAAATGCCCTTAAATTCATGTTCTTGGAAAAATGATATTATCTATTATGTTTATAATTTTAAAGAGTGCCTAAAAACAAAATTCAATCAGAGTGATTTAAGCTTATTTTAAAAAAAAATATGTGTTATCTCTTTTACCCTTCAGTACACTACCCTTAGCTATTTTAGAATTTGACATCTAATTCCCAAATATCCTCATTAAACCTTACTAAAACAATAGTTACGAAGTTTTAACTTTACAGGTAAAAGGTTGTCTGCTCTAGGCCAATACACTGATAATACAGATGTAAAAACAGACTGACATGCAGGAGAAAATCAAATATCTTGCTCAGTTAGGTTCTGTCCTGTGGTACATTGTATAAGTGTGTAAACTGCCCCGGTGGAGTAGTTGGCAAACACGCTAGTTTCGTGTTGAACATTCAATAGGGTGGTAAATAGTATCAATGGGGATAGAATTATATTAAGAATTACAGTAAAATGTTAAAGCGGTTATAATTTTTGTCTCCTTTAATAACCAGTTATTCCTAACAAATTCCTACTATAACAAGTGTTGACATAAGATTAATAAGCTTATACTTTCTTAAAGACTCACTCCTACGTATTTACTGTAACTCATGTCGTAGTCCCACATGTTTTAGAACTGTCCTATCAAACAATACTGAAAATTCCATTAAGTGATTAGGATAGTAGTTACTTGAAAATCAGAGGACTATGTGTAACTTGAACAGAGTGTAGGCACTTACAAGTTCGCTGCACCTGTTGTTATTACTCTGCACTTTACAGTTTAAGTTGAACACTAATTTGCATAGTTAGACTTGGTGTTACCATGATTATGAGAGCCATGTGTTGTGTTGTCGTAATATCCAAAATAACTCGCAACATAACTACCTTGTTTCTGAGAGGTAGGTAAACTTAGACCTGGCAGGATTTTGAGCACATAAAATAGATAAATTTAATTTTAATGATCAATTTGCGTGCCACCTCCTGGAACGGCGAGGTCACCAGAGGACAAGCCTAGCCATTGGACTTAGCGTTGACTGGGCTAAGTAACATTCCAGTGATAAACAGATAATGTAATGAAAATCAGCTCCTTTATTAAGCAACGCTAAGAGTACAACCTTTCTGTATCTCAAAGTCCTCCTTGATTAAACCTCTTTGAAAGAAACTCTGGCGACCACGACTCTTAAGACGGGCATCCGGCTTACTCCCCCAGATAGGAGTGAACATTTAGAACGGGTGTACTATCAATATTTGTTGGCCGATCATTTTAACCATGCATGGGTTGTGCCAATAACCAAAACATTATATGCCTTTCATAATATATATGTTATTTTTATTTGATATGTAGCTATGAATATAATATAATTTAATTGAAATTGGCGTATCTGATTCATTATTTATCAATGCACTTCATGTGTTACACCCTCTCTGTTACCTAATAGTAATAGGCCACTGAAAATACTACAAGCTAACATACAGAATTATTGAAAACAGCATTAGCAAGAGTTAAAAGTAAGAATAATAGTTTATTGAAAAATATGACAATAATTCACGTAGCCTTAGGGGTCAATCTCTAGCTGTAGTTGGAAAATATTGTGCAATAGATAGTTTCAACGAGAAACAAAAGAATAACAGGCAGGATCAATTTGAAATTTGACCATGTTTACTTTAAAAAAGTAAAAGAAAACAAAAAATAATATTTACACAAATTTACGAACAATGTATAGCTTTATGAGCACTAATTCTAGTTATTAAGAAAGTGTCTGAGCTTATAAAGACAAAAAAAGACATCTTTACTGAAACGGTTACGTTATAACAAACACTACATTTTAAACAAACGCAAGAGCTCTATTTGCGACCGTAAGTCAAATCTCTCACGGGACTACTAGTAATGGCATCGTCAAATTCTTTTAGTAAGTCGAGGCATAAATGACAACTAACAATAGTTACTGAGTTGATATTCATTTTAGAAGACTTTGCAAATTTTAGAATTAAATATAAGACAAATAGCAAAATTTACGTTGTATAAATATTAGAAAACAAAAGAATGAATTTAGATTATTTTGAATTAAATTTAAATGCACCTCAGCAAAACTTAATTGTGTACGAACAGCAATTATGAGATATAACAAATGAATTAAAGAAGCAAGCGCCCAAGAGGCGACACCAAAATAATAGATTTTGAAATTAAAAGTTATCTTTAGAAATAATCATATTTTAACAAAAAATTACAAGTCTATCTTTTAAATTAAAAAAATATAGTCCTAAATTTATTACCTATAGCTTCAATATTTAAATAAGAATTACGAAGATTTACACAGATTTACAACTTTCCTCGTAGAGTCTATTTTCAGGAATAATCCTCTCCCGACGATATCAAATATTAACTGTCCATACAAGTTACTAGAGTCCACCCATGGTGGTGCCAGTTTCAATAATCCACCCTTGGTGGTACCGATTTCAATTGTCCACCCTTGGTGGTGCCGATATCAATAGTCAACGTTCTCTTCAGCGCCACCATTTTATATAGCGTCTCGATGTCAAGGTAAACAAAGGGGGGAGAAGTTCAAATTAGCTGGTGACGTCACGTTGGTGTGGCACTGCCTTCACTTAGACACGTACACCATTTCTCTTTCCGCTCTCTGATTGGTCATCGCGTCTCCATCAAGATCACCCCAGGTTTGTTGATGGTGATCTTTTTAACTGGAGTCGCTGATGACGCAGGTGATCAGACGATGATTTGGTGGTTGGTTCCACTCTCCGCAAGAGGGCAGGTAAGTCCGAGCCCACGCCTAGAATGTTGTCCCGGTAGTCTCCCATCAAATTACTTGTGACCAGGCAGACCGGAACACCAGCTGTTGAGACACCACAGCAGATTTACCCCACTTGTCGAATTAGAACGTTTCGAAGTTAGGCCAGGCTTGAAGGGTGTGCTAGCCAGAAGATTTAGAGGGTGAGTACATTAACAGTTTATATAGAGGAGAGTTGATTGTGTATTAAAATGTTTGTATATAGCTTTAGACTACATGGAACTAGAATAGAGAAGAGTTCTATTCCAGGAGGTATAAAATGATGTTAACATTCTTGGGTAGTATGAATCGAAAGAGAATTTATGCTTATAGGTTAACATGAAGTGGTGTGGGGTGGGGTTGCGTAATTATAACGTACTATACTAGTACCGTTACAAATGTACACCCCACTTACCTTGATAGGTATCATTATTACATTGACGGGGTGTTGTACGACCCCAACCAGCCATGTGGCGTAGTTTTCAGTGAACGGTTACGAGCATAGGTGTCTTAGTTTCGAGTCCCAGTTGGTACCTTGGGTATTTTTTATGATAGGGGAATTACCCCAACAATATCATGGTTAAGTTAGCTAGTCTTAAATTAGGTTTAAGTGTCTACTTTGGTTCCAAACCCTCATACTCACTATAACCATCATACTCTCTCATTGTGGCATGGAAAGAGCCTCCATGGAAGGGATGAACGAATAGAACATTCAAGCGTCCCCTCAACAACGTTACATTAGTACTGGCTTATCTTTCCACAAACTGGGCTACGATTGATGTAGTTCAGTTTCAAAATATTATTATATTACTATGACCCAGTATTATGGGCTACTGTATACCATAGTGGAATAGTGCTAGGTTAAATATAGGCCCAGCAGTGTGAACAAAAGATACCAGTCTTTAAATTTAAACAAATCTGCGAGGTTTTTACAATAGAATATTCATGTGTTACTAGTGATGTTCTTTCCTGATCAATGTTACATTACCGTTAAGGATATTGTTGTTGAACATTAATTATTTTCCCTTGATGTCCATCTATACTCCCAGCTCAAGCGCCTGAACGACATTCGTATCTCATTCAGATCATGCTGCAGCGAGACTGGTGAAACATGGACTTGATTGCATGGCTTTACAATAAAGGTTGGTACACTGTGGACATTCTGAATTCAAACAGTCCTCCATTCAGCGAGACTGGTGAAACATAGACTTGATTGCATGGCTCTACAATAAAGGTTGGTACACTGTGGACATTCTGAATTCAAACAGTCCTCCATTCAGCGAGACTGGTGAAACCTGGACTCGATGGCATGGCTCTACAATAAAGGGTCAGACGCTGTAGACATTCTGAATTCAAACAGACCTCCATTCAGTGAGACTGGTGAAACATGGACTTGATTGCATGGCTCTACAATAAAGGGTGGTACACTGTGGACATTATGAATTCAAACAGTTCTCCATTCAGCGAGATTGGTGAAACCTGGACTCGATGGCATGGCTCTACAATAAAGGGTCAGACGCAGTAGACATTCTGAATTCAAACAGTCCTCCATTCAGCGAGACTGGTGAAACATGGATCGAGGGCATGGCTCTACAATAAAGGGTTGGACACTGTGAACATTCTTAATTCAAACAGTCCTCCATTCAGTGAGTCTGGTGAAACATGGACTCGATGACTTGGCTCTACAATAAAGGGTCAGACACTGTAGACATTCTGAATTCAAACCGTTCTCCATTCAGTGAGACTAGTGAAACCTGGACTCGATGGCATGGATCTAAAATAAAGGGTCAGACGCTGTAGACATTCTGAATTCAAACAGTCTTCCATTCATCCTGATGGCTTATTTCCTATACTGGGAGAGTGGTTGATCTCCAAGACTAGACAACAATACGCCCAAAAGACTCATGTGTGGAAATCACCCTCAAATTGTTTTGTAATGGATAGCGTGTAAAGGCAGCTACTCTTGTAGTTTTTATAATGACATATATTTCGTCAGTGGCTGTAATATCAATGATCGATCAATTGTTTGCCGATGATTTACACACGTTCATTACAAACTCTGCCTTAAGCTACCTTTGAAGAAATACCCTGAACATGGGAAAAATATTTGAAACCTGAGTAGTAGAGCACTAGCATGCTAATCCAAGGCTCAAAGGTTCAAATACCATACACCAGATTCATTTTTCAAATATACGAATATACTTTCTTGTTTCCAAGATAGATAAAATAGTTCTTTAATAGTTTAGCCTTTATCTTAATTTTTAATAAACTTTTGTTAACATCTGCAAAGAGCATAGTCACATTTATGGATAAACACTTTGGATGAGAAAATATTTTCATCAAATTTCATGATGCCCATGAATAATATTTATGAATTTTTGAGATTATTATTTGATTAACATCAAAATAATTCATCTACAATGCCATATTTTGTTTATTGCTATCAAAAAATACTGTGATTATAAAAATGGCAGAAATAAAGTCTCATACCATCTCATTTAAAGAGACGTTACCGTGGTATAGCATATGCCAGTAAATAATTTTTATCTCTGTTATAAGATTTAAAAAAATCTAGATTATTAAAAGAGATGAAAATATTCAACCTCAACCATCCTGACGAATTTCTGTTTTCTAATCCATCTAAAAAGGGGTTTATCTGGTTCTGGACACATTCAGACACATACACACACACACTCTCTTACTTTCTTATTTTTATGCAGATAAGATAATAAATTCTATGCCCTTTTTCCGGATTTCCATTTTAAAATTTAAAATTATTATTTTGTTGTTGTTTGGAGTAGCCCCAATTTTATGTCTCATACCAAAATGGTAAGTTTTTATTATGGAAGTTTTGAAAGCCTTTTGTCCACTCTCAATTTTACTTACTCCAATTTTGAAATTTCGTTCTCGTTCGTTTGATTACTTACCATATTTAAAATTTAATTAATTACCTTCCTGAGAAGGCTTTTATAAAATATATTTAGAGCTACCAATACCCACAAATTCCCAGTGACACATTTTTACATTTATATTGTTATATGAGTTAATACTTTTACCATTATGCCAAGTTTATATTGTATACCACCCTTGAAAGTTTTTTTGGTTTTGAAATTTTTACCCCCCCCCCAGTAGGCTTTTTATCTATTTAGGCCCCCCAATACCTCAAAATTCCCTGTGTCCAAATTTAAATGTATTATTTTTAGATTTTTCTGGTTATATGAGGCAATTTTCCTACCATCCTGCTGAGGTTCCTACTGTGTTTAAATTTTATACCACTCATTGTTTTTCTATTAGTTATTTAAAGTTTTACACCCTTCTCTATTTCATCCACTACAAATTTGAAATCTGGAATTATAACACCTGTCTGATTATTTGGAGTGTACCTCTGGCTGCCTTCAAAATTTCAATCATCTACCTTCACTGGTGAGCTTTTCCATATTTAGGACCCCCTCTCCCCATAAGACCTCCAAGTTTCCAGTGACCCATTTTGTATTTTCTCAATTTAAATTTTTTCTGGTTACATGAGGCAATCCCTCTACCATACTACCAAATCTTAGTTTTCTAGCACATCTAGAACTGGTTAAGCTTTTTCTGGACATACACATACCGACTTTCTGCTTTATATATATGTATGTGTGTGTCGATATTACAGTTTATATTATATAAATACATTAATAAAAAAATCCTCCTACTAGAAAGAAAAAATAAATATATCCATAGATTCACAATTTGACCTTTGACTCATGGCTCTTATTTAGTACTTTATTTACTCATTACTGTACATATACAGGAAGAACATTCTATGTCATTAGAATAGATAACAAAACAACGGATAATCGGAAATGCCCGACACAAAGTATATGTTCATTTTAATTGATATTTTATCAGTATGACAATACACAACATAAATATGGTAACAAGAACTGACCAACAAATTAAAGGTCGTGCCTGAGAGTATAATTTATAAAGTCACTTTCGTTTATACATCATCATGAAAGGCTGATATATAATGCATAAACGAGAAAGCGTGCTGAGTGCTTTCGTATGTACGACGACAGAAACAATCAATTAGCGAGTGTTCGCGTTTCCATGGAGATTGACAATAAAGACCTATAGGTAATTTCAAAGCTGCCCTTAGGGATGTACAAACAGTGTGGATGTACATGGCCCAGTGCTTACTAAGGTGACAAAGGAAAAAATTAATTTGGGGTGGGAAATCTTTTCTTGCGCTTTGTATAATAGCCTCCCTCTAAAGGCGATCTAGCAAATATTGTCAGAGTGGAAAAATAAATAAAAATATGATCGTGTGGTTTGATTTATTGAAAGAGTGACGCGAGATTCGTTCAATCCCCACTGATTATTTTGTTTTTTTCTATTTGAAGTCTTTATGTCTCACAATAACTGTTGAACTTACTGACCCATTTAATTCAAATTAGTACACTTATTGTTCTTAGTCCCTTTAAGGAGATCCAGTTCATTGAAAAAACAACAACGGTTCAAGGGATTTTGTTCAAATTTAGTATTTAGCTTTTATTTGATTTTAGTCCTGGAGTTTTTTAATTTTTAACTCTACCCCTAGAATTAAGAATAGATTTTTGATAATTTATACTTTTGACTTACAAATGTTTCAAAAATAACTCACATGTTTTGTATAAGATTGGCAGTGATTTCCAAAGTATACTTGGCTTTTAGGTAAAATTCGATAAATAGTCATTAAAAATAAAGTAATTTTCTAAAATTCAAACTATTTCAATATTTGTTTAAATATATATCCGGAGATGCTTTGACACTATAAATTAAACCAAATACTCTTTTTTGGGGGGAAATCATTTAAGAATAAATAAGAAATGAATATATATTATTTTTTTAATTGCTCTAGTAGTTTTGTTTAAAATCGCTATTGGTGAAGGTTTTATACTTTGTATATTATTATATATTTATTAATTTGTTTTTTTAAGAAAATAAATATATTAAAATTGAATTTTTTTTAAATGCCTCTAACAATTTGGTTCTCAATTGGTTTCGTAGAACAAATTTACATGACCATATTTTTCTTTTTCTTGGATAAATTAATTTAAGAGTAGTTTACTCTAGGTCATTAACTAGAATACATTTAAAAAAATTGCAGTAAGATGTAGAATTAAGATGTAGTTAAAAATGGGTATCTGTGAATAGTTTTTCGTGATAAAAATGAACATATTTATAATTTCACTAGATAAAAAAAATTATGGTAAATTACAAGCTACTTATTCCTGAAAACTGTAAATTTGTCAAAAGTGTTTGATCCCTTCGTTTTAAAGCATAGTTAAGACTTATGGATATTGTTTATTTTGAAAACCTAATTATGTGTTTGTTTTTATTTACGAGCTTACTTAAGGCTGGCTTGCTGAAATCTTATTTTTGAACATTTTCTTCGAAGTTATAATACACGATATTATAAACTTTGTGTGATTGTGTCGTAGCATATATTTATATATACAATGTGCAAGTACATGAGACGATCTAACCATCCCAGAAGTTCTAAACAAGGTACCAAGACAAGTTTACATTTTTTTGGTATCTGTACTCCCTAACTACGAAAGTTTTTTACTAAATTTGGTAGAAATATTTTCATTACTTGTACAGCTTATCTTATAAATAAATTCCAAATTATTTTCCACGTGAATTGTTCGAACACTTCTAAATGTTCTATAAATCTAAAATCTAAAAGGTATGTACAACCATAAAGGCCTAATAATGATATATTTCAAAAGAGGGTGCAAGTAATAAGGGAGATTTTGGGAGGGGTCTATACATAGAGAAAATTTATTAATGCATATAGATGATTGAAATTTTGCAGGAAGTTAGAGATACCACTCCGAATAAACAAATAGAATTATAAATTTCATAGTTGAATAGTAAAATGGGAGAGAGGCATTCAAAATATTCAAAACTAATAGAAACAACCTTTATCGAAGGTTGATATTAAACTTAAACTTTGCATAGAGGTTATGGCCACTCAAAATAACTTATTAAGTTCATTTAATTTAAAATTTAAAATTGGTATGTACACTCCATCTACATTGAAAGGTAGCAACTTATTTGCTCAGCCTACGAGGTATGCTAAGTCTTCACACATAACTGCAAAATAGTTTGCCTAGCTACACCCAAAGCCGGAGTTATCGAAGTCCTTAAATTATTTCTTGACTGTTGCAAAGGAGTGATGTGGGAGGGATTATGTCTCTTAGCGATACCCAAATGGTTTTATGTACTAAATTAATTTTACCTTATTGTTCTGATCATGATAAAATCAATAATTATTGTTTGCATACTTAATTCATTAATTATGTTTGTTCTCATTAATATACGGGTTGCTTTTTTTTAGCTATTAAAATTTGGCACTGCCACCCGCATTGATTGTTTTTACATGGTAACATAAAGTAAGTCTCCCCCTTTTGAGAATTCTTATTACTATGTATAGCTAATTATAAATTTATTAATGATTAATTATTATATTCAACGCAAGTAGCATAAATAACAGAGTAACTCTAAATGATTTTTACTTTATTTGGAATAAGTTGTGTTAAAAAAATATAATTTAAGGATCCCAATCTTGATTTAAAATATTTTATATAAAAAAAAGATATTTGATAAAATCTTATCCTTAGGACATATTTTAGTTAAAAAAGTGAATTTATTTGTTCAAAGTAATTATGTCTGAGTATAAATATGTGGGACCATAATTCCATTCTATACTTTATTTAATATTACCATAATGGTCACAATATAACTATTAGGAAAAAGTTCCGATAAATAATTTGTTTGAGAAAAATGGTGGCTTATTAAGATCTACGTTGATTATAATTTTTTAATAAATCTAATGTATTATGTTAACTGTGTATTTTTTAACCTTTTTTTACTAAATGAATTTTGGAAGTCCAAACAATAAAAAAGGCCATGTCGTAGATAAGTATTAATACAATATCAGAGTTATGAGGTTTAAATAATTGAAAAGCAAGGAGAAATTTTATATCGTTTTGTTTCCGAGTTTAAAAACACTTTAGATGATATATCTGCTTTTTAATCAATGTATGAAGTGTGGAAAAGAATAAAACTAAAAAGAACAAGGTTTGGTCTCAAAGACAATTCTTCATTCTAAGATGGATAGCCTTAATCTGGTTATATCATCAATTTACAGACATGGGCTGATGGACAATTTAAATTTATAATGGTGTACCAGGACCGCTTGGAGAAATGTGTACTCTGCGCCCTTTACAAAGTAAGTGAGTTGAGGAGTATCTTATTACCTAGGTTATATATTTCTAACTATACTGGGACCATGCTTTTGCAGTCAGACAACGGACGAGAATTTTAAATCAAGTAGTAAAGGAAATGGTGACGTCGTGGCTTGAGCTCAAAATAGTTTCACGGAAATCCTGCCTCAATTAAATCCATGGCTCTGTAGAAAGAGCTAATTGAGATATTTAAAGCATGCTTGCTGCTTGGATGAAGTATAGCTGCTTAAGTAAATGGTCAGTGGGTCTAATATACACCCATTTGATGAAAAACCGCATTGAACCGTGTGATGGTATCTCAACGTCTTCACCACCTTCAGATTTTTTCAAGGACCTAGAAGATGAAGAAGGCTTCATTCATTTTACATGGGATCTAAAGAGGAGGACGGGTGTGAAAATTATGTTCCTTCAGAGCTTCCTTATTCCTCGTTTTATTTAGAACAACAGTCATAAAGACATGAGTGCCACAAGGAAACTTGTTCGAGAAAATTTTAAAAAATCAGCAAAGTAATTGAAGATGGTTCCTGACAAAATACACCCACCAGTTGAATTTGGAGACAATATAACCATCCTATGATTGGATAAAGCCCAAGGAGATCTTTTAAATGTTATTGGCTAAGTTTTATATGCAAATGAACCTGAATTGTGCATTTTACAGATCGTACTCAAATAATTGTACTTCAGATACTGGAATATTTACTGGGTAAACTCAGTTTATTATAATAAATTCTAATGTTAATGTTAATTTTGTTATTCAGATTGGAATTTGATTCTTGCGCAGACATTTTTATTGAAGAGGAGGTACGTTTGGACAGTAAATTTCTGAGGTCAGTAGCAATTAAGAATTAAATTGGTGTGGAGGAAGGGCATCCTCCATTTCAGTTACAAACAAAATTGTTCTTGGAATAAACGTTTTTAAAAAACAAATGAAATTTTATACAACTCAAAATGCCACCAAAGTCTGTCCTGTAGAAATAAATTACTCTGGTCTAAATTATATTTGCAAAATTTTAATCGCTTTCAGCTATGATTTTAAATTTATTTTTTAACAATTAAATTGAGTTATTTTTTGTAAAATTGTTCAATTGTATGATATATTATGGTGTCTACCGTGTAACAATAAATGACTCTGCTTTTCGCGAAATATTGTTTTCTTTCAGCATTGATTTTACATTTTACATTTATTAAAAAAAAAATCATATGCTAAATTTTTAATAAAAGTATTCAATTGCAAGACACATTATTTTACCTTAAAACCCCCCTCACCTATAAAAAATAAGTTAAAAAAAAGTGTTCTACAAATTTGACCTAGGCATGTCTACTTAATTCTAACAGAAACTGGGTGGTTCTAGTTCAGCTTAGGTGACCTGGTGGTCTAGGGGTAAGGTGTCGGACCTCTGTGCTGGCGGCCGGGGTTCAATCCTCGTTCCCGGCACAGATTTATCTGATTTCCAAACCCTTGCTTCACTTCTGACAAGACATCTTGTGAATGTGGGGAATGCCAGCCCTCCACCGTGGTTTGGATTCCACTTTAAACTGTAGGTCCTTCATTCCATCTCACAATCACCCTACCATTACACATTAGCGTAAGTGCGTATAACCCGGACGGGTAGTAAGACGCGGTGCTAATAATAATAATAGTTCAGCTTAGGCAAGCCTAGTTTTACGAACAGGCGATCTCTGGTACTAGCTTTGTCTAGGAAATTCTAGTTTTGCCAACATAAGATCACTTATAATAGTTTTACATAGACAATTCTAGTTTTGACAACATACCATCGTTTGTACTAGTTTTGCCTAGGCAATATATATGTTATATTATTATTGAAACCTGTTGGGGCGAGTTTAAACCCTATAACACCCCTTATATTCCAATAATATTTCTAGTAAGTAGCTATCACCACTAAGTACACAGTAGCTTTGACCTTAAATTTATTTTTCTAAATCTTTACTGTTTCCAGATTATGGCCTGAGTCACTATTTTTTTTCAAGCCATACATTTTCCACTACTGGCTTGCTAGGCAAGTCTTAGCTTCATATAACTTATAATATAACTTAAGATTAGGACATACACAACATCCAGTCCCGTTCGTTAATTTATCAATGTGAAAGTGTAAACTCATATTTCATCAATTATAAACTTAGGCCATGCTGGGAATCGAACCTGAGACCCTACCAACTTAGTAAGGTGTCAGACACATCTCTTTATCTCCTTTCCAAAATGTTATTTTCTACCACACAAAAAAGAAAGTGTTTTTTATATTGGTTATATTAACTTTTTCAAGGTTCTCCCACTCTCATCATTTCTTATTTTCCAGTCCTCTATTTCATATATTAAGGTCTTTTTGGGGTGGTTCTTACACTTGATAACGCAAGTTTCAATACTACACAGATAAGTATTTCATTTTAGTTTTAAATGTTTCAACAAGACCCATTATTTTTAACCTTCTTCTTAAAATTCGGAAATGTTAAGTGATTTGGGGCTATTTGGGAGGGTTCCACTCACCCCGTGCCAAATTTAAATTTTATTTCACATTGATTTGTTTTTATATCTATTAGTTTTTAAAATTCTTAGAACTACCTCCGAAACTTTCATTTCGTTAACTCCCTATTATAAATTTAAAATTTTCACTCTTAAGACTATTGTCTAACTCCCCGCAAACCTTTAGATTTACAGATTATCAGAAAGTGACCTAAGTGTTTTTGGCAACACAAATACATACATACACAAAATTTATTTTATTTTTTATTTATGTTACACCCCAAGAGTGAAACTGCCCATTACATGAACTGTGCCCATTTCTGCTCATTTGGTGATATGGTTTCTTCGCTTGAACATTTCAAGATTTATACAGTAATTGTATTAACTCTTGCCCATTTCATAAACTGGAACTACCACAAGCTTATCATTAACTCGTTTTAAGATGTTATAACCAAATTAACCTAACTTAATCCAACCTTTCATTCTCAAACGGTTAAAAACTAAATTAATTTAAAATCTAACCTGTTCTTCGTTTGTCATATTTACGGATAGACCAAACATTCTTCCAATTCATTAAATATCTAGTTCATAAATTGGGTAACACAACCGTTGCAAAGTTCATGATCTGGACTAGTTTTGGCCCAGTTTGTGAAATGATCATGGGCTGAGATTCGCTGATGGAATGGGCTGATTCATGGACTGGTCAAATTCACGAACATGAAGAGTTTTAAATTTGTAAGTCTCAAAGTTTGATCCTAATCTGTAGCAGCTTACTCACTCAGTCTTTTCACTGATACAGACGATCATATTTTTTTGATTAATAAACCTTCGTATCAATTGAGGTGAAGTTTTGTTTATGTGAATGTTTAAATTAAAAATAATCTTGTGGTTACACCTCACTCTGATAGTATTTTGCATTTTGTTCTAAGTTTGTTCCCTGTTGTTTTTATAATCTACTTTTAACTTATTGATAAGGAGAGGTTATGTCCATGGCTCCGAAATGATTTCTCTAATAAAAATGGCATGCTCTAAATCGTCCATAAGAAAACATTAACCTTCCAGTGTATCAAGAAGTGGGAGAAAGGGTCCTGGAAGGACATGCAGACATTGTTTATATCTACTGTACGTAGATAGTAATCATAAACTTGAATATTATGACTGAGTGATAAAAGAAAGTTAGTATAATCTATTAATATTGAATCTAATTTATTTATAGAAAAGACAAGATATTAGAGGTATTATATTATCCATTATCCTATACATAATTCAATACTTCGTGTAGAGTTTATTATTAATTTCTCAGCTGGGATTATTTGCAGTGATTATTAGTTTTATTGTTAAATTTATATATCATTTTAGAAAATAAAACATAATTTAATATAATTTTTAATTGGTATTAATCAGTTTGCTAAAAGGGCACCATACAAACTGCTAGAAAACAAACTGATCGACAAGCCATAAAAAAATGTTTGGAAGGCTGGGTGGGTCAAGTGGCCGACACGACTTGAACCAACTGCTAGACATGCTCATGTATAGGAGTACAAAGTGATAGATAGCAAAGCGATTGACATGAACAAATCTGTAAACAGACCAACTGCTAGACACGCAGAAATGACATGGACCAAGTGATCGACACAAGCTGGGCCATGTGATAGACAATTTCCCATATAAGAGGACAAAGTGATAGACAGCCAAGTGGCCGACACGAGAGGACCAACTGCTCGACAAACATCGAGATGAATCCAGTTAAAAGTGGCTCAAGTGACATATAAGTTATTTCAAAACTAACAAAGCTATAACATCATTTTAGAAAACATTATAAAAGTTGGTAAGCAAGGAGTAGTAAATTTGTAGTTAAGGCTTCGATCGCAGTCTTAACTACAATAGTAGTAGTCGTTGAAATGACAGTTATGAACCACTTTCTCCCATAATGTTAAGATTGATCCAGGTGACCTGGCGGTCTAGGGGTAAAGTTTCAGACTTCTGTGCTGGGGGTACGGGGTTCAATCCTCGGTCCCAGCACAAATTTATCTGATTACCAAACCCTTCCTTCACCTCTGACAATACGTGTATTAATCAAAACTTTTGAATGTGTGGAGTGCCAGGCCTCCTCCGTGGTTTGCATCCCACGTTAAACTGTAGGTTCTCCATTTCATCTCTCAATCACCCTACTATTTCACATTAGCGTAAGTGTGTATAAGCTGAACGGGTAGTAATCCGCAGTGCTAATATTAATAATTTAAATAATAATAATATTGATCCACCACATTGAATGGGGTGGATCACTATCTCCTCTAACCTAACCTAACCTTAACAGGCTCTTAATTACACAAGAGTACCTTATGTAGCTGTATATGTCGTTCTGCCCCTTGCAGCCACCCTTCTTGCAGCCCCCTCTTCCCTTGAGTCTAGATTTCAGCCTCCATCCCATAATCTCCTCACAGCCTTCATCCCCTTCTATTACCATGCCCGCAAATCACTCCTCTCCCCTATCCCAGTCTCCTATACCCAGCCTCTATCTGCACAACTTCCAATCCCCATCCTGTACTCTTACCTCCTTTAAGCCATACAACTTCCTGTATCCATCCTGAACAAGAGGTAGTCTGACTCGATCATGACCATGTTGATCCCATCCAGCTCCAATCCATCCTCTTACCACCCACCCCGCTTACCAGCTGGTCCTTAAACTTGATGGCTTGCATCTTGTACCTTAAGCGATGTATCCATCATCTTACCACCAGCTCCTTGATACCTGCCGGCTTAGAGCTAGTGCCTTAAACGATATTTCCTTCCTGCTGACCACACATCATTCAAAATATTCTAAAACGATAAAAAATAATTATGTATCATTCTCCACCCGACACCATAAACGTCAAGACCATTCATCGGGGCTCGATCCCAGTCAGTTGACTGAAGGTGGATTTTAATAAATGGTTTTTTCCACTTTAACTCCACAAAAAATCGGGTGCAATTACTCTATATTCAACCTTACTCATCGCTAAACACATTAGCGTAGTTAGTATATAGGCGTATAACCCAAACGGGTAGTAACTCTCTAGTAGGTATAGCGTGGTGCTAAAAATTAAAAAGTATGAAGAACTAAATATAGAGGCTAGATATTAAAATTATCTTTTTGAAAAAAAATCTTTTTCACTTTCGATTATTGCCGGTTACTAATTTTACATACTATTTTAAAACTGTTGTAAAATTTCAAGTTTTAATTATGGCCACTGAGGAATTTTTACTCAATGGTTTTCAACTCTTTCTTCATGGAAAGAGAGGGTATATTTTTCTAAATTATACCCTCCTCGCCTCTAATATATTAATATAAAAATAAGATAGTTCATTCATGTGGACCAGCCCTCACTATTCTTTAATGTTGCATCCAGCGTTGCAGAATTAATTGCCACTGTTCAATTCGTGATATTCTTTTATAAGGTCATCATTATTTCTAATTATATCACCTACATTTTTACTTTAGCAAACCCTAGAAAAATTTGTCAGGAAGTGTGAGGTTAAGCTGACGGGCTTAGGGAAAATTATTTGAGTGTAAACAAGGACAATCTTGTATTGAATTAACTGTTCTGTCCCTTAGCCCACTCTTAACTGGATGATATCAAAGTTTGTCGAGCAGTTGGTCCTCTCGTGTCGACCACTTTGTTGTCTATCACTTTACCTACTCCCTGGTAAAATATTTCCTGTTCAGAGATTATTTTTGAAATTATATTGATTTTTGAGTATATACTTACTCTATGGCATTAGGAAACCGAAAGTTAATTACTGTACTTAAAAAGTACTTCACCTATCCCTATATTACGCTAGTTTTATCCAGTCCATCTAATTACATCCTATATCTCTATTTGGCCATCTCAATCCAGTGCACCTCACTAAACACTAACCTTATCTTGAGCTAGTTCTATCCAGTCCACCTCATTACATCCTATCCCTATCTTGAGCTAGTTCTTTCCAATCCACCTATATGTCCATTTTAATGATATCCTCCCATCTGCGCCTAGGTTTTCAATTGAGTTTGTCCGTTAATAACCTGAACACGGCTCTAGATCAGCTCTCCATTTAGTGACTACATATATTATTATCTCAACTATTTCTATACAGTTATGGTATAATTGTGTGTAAGGAATTCAACCCTCTTTATAAAGCTACATAATAATTATAATAGTTTTGTGAGTCAAATAGTATTAAAATATCCCCTCCAATATACCAACCTATTACAAAGTAGATAATTAGAAATAGGTTAAATTTTAAAAAGCCTTACATCAATGTGTTGACGTGCAGTGGAGCTAAGTAGGACAAAGTTCCAGTCCAATAAATCATAGAATTTAATTTCAAATCCCTTTTGATATTCTTTTTTTAACTGCTGGAAATAACTGGTAGAGAGTATGGTCATAAATCTAAATGATAAATTATTACAAAATAAATGATAAATGTCGAACACTAAGTAGTATTAATAGCTTTATGTTTAAAAAATACGTTAAACTACAATTAGTATTATATATTTCAATGCTACTATTCTTGAACTATATTTTTTATTATTTTAAATTGCAGGACATTTCTTGATTACTTAATAAATAGCCTACCTGCTCAGGTAGTTACATAATCTAAGGTATCACTATAGTTTTTAAATAGACTGCCAATGACAGGGAGATAGTGGATCGATTCCTGGTCGGGTGTAATGGTTCCCACGTTCCCTCCACGCAAACAAAGTAACGTATTCTGAATACTCATACTCATTCCTAAATTATTAGCGTAGTTAAAAATGTACGTAGCTATATCACTCTGTACATCTTTCAACACTTCCACAAGTAGTGTACATACTGTAGTGTAATGTGTGTACGAGCCTATTTAGCTTTGAGTGAAACGATTCACAATGATTGTCGGGCGGTTTGTGGACGGTTAAAATTGACAAGATTTTTTTAAATTTATTTGAGGTATTCTGATGCACTTTATGTACTGACAGATTATATAACAATATGAGAATTTCTATGTTCCAGAGCGAAAGGAATTACCAAGTTTGCTGGTAGAGGTGTGTTTTCACATACTTTCAGGGTTATTTTACATTCCACAAATTTATAAACATAGGACGGCTTTGCTTTACCTCCAACGGAAGTTGTGCTACGAATCTTTACCACTCAAGAAAAATCAGTCAACCTCGGCTGGGTTTGAACCCACTATCATTAGGTCCGAACTTGAGCACTTTGCTCCAAGTCCAACGTGGTCGACTTTAGCTCTAATGTCTGGGTTAAACATCGCAACTGCACATTGGAAAGATAAGATTCTTAATTTAGTAATATTTTATACCCACAGAGTTATTACAATCTTAAATTCTACGGCGTAACATTAAAATAAAATTAAAACTACATTTAAAATGAAATTAAATAATGTACAACGTTTAGGCCTACAACGCCTTTCCAAATGACAGGACGGATTTATACATGATATTGGGCTCATAACCTCTTTGGAATGGAACACACGTCAACCTAGTTGGCCAAGAAGCAGACTCACCTCTATTCTTAACATATATTACCAACCAGTTTAGGTAGTCTGCTTTGTCTAAATCAATTCAAAAACAAACATTTTTGTATTGAGATTCATGGAAGTGATGTAACAATATTATGAAAAACCATTTTGATTGCTTGCATATTATTTCAATAATTTAAAATAATAAATTAAAAGTTAAAAATATCTTAGAATCTAAAACAATGCTACATATGTTAAATGCTGGAAATGTATAGTGAATGTTTATATATAAATCTATTTACAAACGGAATGCACCTATAATACCTTTCCCCAACTAGTTCTATCCAGGTCACCTCATTACACCCTATCCCTATATTAAGCTAATTATATCCAGTCCAACTCATTGAACCCTATTAGTATCTTGAGCTAATTATATCCAGTCCAACTCATTGAACCCTATTCGTATCTTGAGCTAATTATATCCAGTCCAACTCATTGAACCCTATTAGTATCTTGAGCTAATTATATCCAGTCCAACTCATTGAACCCTATTCGTATCTATTTAATCCACCTCATTACATCCTATCTCTTCCAGCTCTATTCTAAGTTTATCCTCACATCTGCGTTTAGGTTTCTCAATGGTCTCCACCCAATTGTTTATTGAATTCTCAGTAGTAAAACTGACATTTAGTAAAGTTGGTTCTAGATTAAAATCGATTCCCCGACTATAAATATCAGTATTCACAAATTTATACCTCACTTAAATAGTTTTCATAAATAGTTGTTGTTTATAAGCTACATCCCTCTCTATATAGATTATCCTTGTCATAAATTATTTACGATGCTCTTTTTCTAGACAGATTAGTAAATAAATAAATTATTTAATAAATTATCAATATTAAATCGCTACTCCACATAGTTAAAAGAAATTAAAGTTGTTTCTATCAGAGAGTTTGAAAATGTATTCCATAGGGAAATACCATATAGTGGTTCCAATTAGCTAACACAACTTCAATATTGTTTTTGTTAATTTCTGTAATGACTTAAAGTGGCGTTTATTATTTATATGAAATAAAAATATAATTATAAACTCCTCGCATAGAGCTGTGCGTCAGAAACAATACAATTTCTGCTAATTTTCTAAATTGAATCAATTGAATTTTAAGTGAATAATTTATTATCATTTTAATATAGTGTTTTGGAATAATAATATTTTAGCATTCATAATTTCCTATTTAAAACTTAATATCTTTGAATATTTTAATCAAAATAAGCTAATTTATCTATTTATAGTACACTTTACCTACTAAAACTCTCTTCATGTTCAAATAATAACCAGAACAAATATAAATAAAACTTAATCCTTATGGCAAATAACTTTCTAGAAATTTAATACTTAATCACGCGTATAAATAGGTCACTGCATTGAATATATTTAGTAAAAAATTTAGAGTGTCGTTAATTTATTGTGTCCTAATAGTACACGAAATATTATTAGTAAATAACTGTTGGTGTTTATACATTTTTTAAATATTGTTTAATCAATTAATTAAACTATAAGATACACATTAGAGTATAAATTATTTTTTTAGAGGTTATATTTAAGTACCTGAAAGTTTTAATATATTAGTTTAATGCTGTAATCTTTATAATACTTGATAATCCACAATTTGTTTATAGTCGTATTTCCATTACTCTCTCCAACTAATAAATCTTCCTATAATAAAGTATGACACAAAATATTTTTACAATAAATAAATCGCTTTATAAAATGTTATTTGATAAATAATAATAATATTAATAATAATAATCATAATAATAATATTAATAATTTAAAATTGTTTTTACAAGATTACAACCCGCCTTGGTGGCGTAGTTTTTAACACGCTATTTTCATATTGAGCTAAACTGCTGAGGACGGGGAGATTGAGGTTCGAATCTCTATCAGGTGAACTGGGTAGGTTTTTCTTAAATGGTTTTAAACTCTGCTCCTCACAAATGTGGTTTCACTTCCTCTATATTCAACCTTCCCAATTACTAACCAATTAGTGTAATTAGTACTTGTGCGTCTAACAGGAACGGGTATTACGACGCGGTGATAAGTATAATTAATATTATTTTTATTGATATTACAGCGTTCAAACATAATATCAATAGTCTCTCTTATATGTAAGAACCTGACAGTTGTAAAGGAAGATCATAAATCTAGTGTAATATCGAGATGTTAATCTAATAAAAAGAAACTTTATTACATATCTTTCGTAAATGTCTTCTTTGGTTATTGCACTACTCTCGCACTATACTAAACTGCCGAAAATTGGAGACTGTGGTTCAATCCCAGTTGGGTGTACTGAGGGTGGTTTTCCCTAAATATTTTTCCACTCTCTCTATCTCTCTCTCTATCTCTCACGCGAATGAGGGCTAACTTCATCTAAATTCAAATTATCTAATCTTTAACAAATTGGTGTAGTCGGTATTTAGGCGTACATCCTGAACGGGTAATAGGCATGGTGCTAAAAATAATTAAATCTGTCAAGTTCTATTTATTTAGTGTTACTTTATCCTGATATGAAAAAATATAGTAGCGGATCTAATCATGAAAATATTTAGCTTCGAGATTATAATGAATCTAAATGTTTTATGTGTGTCAACACCCCCCCCCCCCCTAAAAAAATTGATCTTACAATTATGTTTGTCCTTATAATATATGACTGTCAGTCGTAGTTCCCTGGCCTGGTTTGATGGATTTTCTTCAAACTTGACACATTACATTTTTTTTTAAATTGTGACCATAAAGCTAGTATACTGAAAAGTGATTTTATTGGATTCCAAATTCTTCAATAATTGCTCAAAAGATTTTGATTACATGGATATAAAAAAGGGATTGACCACTCAAATACCAATATTTATTTGTTTTTGGGAAAAAAAACTTGTTAAAGAGTAGTTTACTGATGAAAATTTTTTAATTTTTGAAATATCTTGAAAATAGCTTGCAGGATTTTTGTTAAAATTGTTGTGCATCTATTCTTAACTACTTATATAAGGATTTAAATCTTGAACTGTGATACGTCATTGGTTGTTGAATATATTAAATAAATTTAGTATATATGTACGTATGAAGTGGGTGTCACTGTCACAGAGTGACAAATATTGACAGAAAATAGACGGATTTCATCGAGCATACATTCAATTGTCATACTTTCAGCTTCTGGCATACATTAAGCCATCCGGTATACATTCAACCATCTGGCATACGTTCAGCCATCTGGCATACATTCATCCATCTGGCATACATTCAGCCATCCGATATACATTCATCCATCTGGCATACATTCAGCCATCCGGCATACATTCAGCCATCTGGCATGTTTTCAGCTATCTGGTATACATTCAACCATCTGGCATACATTCAGCCCTCTGGCATACATTCATCCATCTGGCATACATTCAGCCATCCGGCATACATTCAGCCATCTGGCATGTATTCAGCTATCTGGTATACATTCAACCATCTGGCATACATTAAGCCATCTGGCATACATTAAGCCATCTGGTATACATTCAACCATCTGGCAAACATTAAGCCATCTGGAATACATTCAGCCATCTGGCATACATTCAGCCATCTGGCATGTATTCAGCCATCTGGCATGTATTCAGCAATCTGGTATACATTCAGCCATCTAGACTACATTCAGCCATCTGGCATGAATTCATCCATCTGGCATATATTCGGCCATCTAGACTACATTCAGCCCTATGGCATGCATTAATCCATTAGGCATACATTCAGCCCTCTGGCATGCATTAATCAATTAGGCATACATTCAGCCATCTGGCATACATTCAGCCATCTGGCATACATTCAGCTATCTGGCATACATTCAGCCATACGGCATACATTCAGCCATCTGGCATACATTCAGCCATCTGGCATACATTCAGCCATCCGGCATACATTAAGCCATCCGGCATACATTCTGCCATCTGGCATATATTCAGCCATCTGGTATACATTCAGCCATCTAGACTACATTCAGCCATCTGGCATGCATTCATCCATCTGGCATACATTCAGCCATCTGGCATACATTCAGCCATCGGCATACATTCAGCCATCTGGCATTATATTCAGCTATCTAGAATACATTCAGCCATCCGGCATACATTCAGCCATCTGGCATACATTCAGCCATCGGCATACATTCAGCCATCTGGCATACATTCAGCCATCTGGCATACATTCAGCCATCTGGCATACATTCAGCCATCTGGCATATATTCAGCTATCTGGCATAAATTCAGCCATCTGGCATACATTCAGCTATCTGGCATACATTCAGCCATCCGGCATACATTCAGCCATCTGGCATACATTCAGCCATCCGGCATACATTCAGCCATCTGGCATACATTCAGCCATCTGGCATACATTCAGCCATCTGGAATACATTCAGCCATCCGGCATACATTCAGCCATCTGGCATACATTCAGCCATCTGGCATACATTCAGCCATCTGGCCTGCATTAATCCATTAGGCATACATTCAGCCATCCGGCATTCATTCAGCCATCCGGCATACATTCAGCCATCTGGCATACATTCAGCCATCTGGCATACATTCAGCCATCCGGCATACATTCAGCCATCTGGCATATATTCAGCTATCTGGCATACATTCAGCCATCTGGCATACATTCAGCTATCTGGCATACATTCAGCCATCCGGCATACATTCAGCCATCTGGCATACATTCAGCCATCCGGCATACATTCAGCCATCTGGCATATATTAAGCCATCCGGCATACATTCAGCCATCTTGCATACATTCAGCCATCTGGCATACATTCAGCTATCTGGCATACATTCAGCCATCCGGCATACATTCAGCCATCTGGCATATATTCAGCCATCTGGCATACATTCAGCCATCTGGCATACATTCAGCCATCCGGCATACATTCAGCCATCTGGCATATATTCAGCTATCTGGCATACATTCAGCCATCCGGCATACATTCAGCCATCTGGCATACATTCAGCCATCCGGCATACATTCAGCCATCTGGCATACATTCAGCCATCTGGCATACATTCAGCCATCTGGCATACATTCAGCCATCCGGCATACATTCAGCCATCTGGCATACATTCAGCCATCCGGCATACATTCAGCCATCTGGCCTGCATTAATCCATTAGGCATACATTCAGCCATCTGGAATACATTCAGCCATCTGGCATACATTCAGCAATCTGGCATACATTCAGCCATCCGGCATACATTCAGCCATCTGGCATATATTCAGCTATCTGGCATACATTCAGCCATCCGGCATACATTCAGCCATCTGGCATATATTCAGCTATCTGGCATACATTCAGCCATCTGGCATACATTCAGCTATCTGGCATACATTCAGCCATCCGGCATACATTCAGCCATCTGGCATACATTCAGCCATCTGGCATACATTCAGCCATCTGGCATACATTCAGCCATCCGGCATACATTCAGCCATATGGCATACATTCAGCCATCTGGCATATATTCAGCCATCTGGTATACATTCAGCCATCTAGACTACATTCAGCCATCTGGCATGCATTCATCCATCTGGCATATATTCGGCCATCAAGACTACATTCAGCCCTATGGCATGCATTAATCCATTAGGCATACATTCAGCCCTCTGGCATGCATTAATCCATTAGGCATACATTCAGCCATCCGGCATACATTCAGCCATCTGGCATACATTCAGCCATCTGGCATACATTCAGCTATCCGGCATACATTCAGCCATCTGGCATACATTCAGCTATCTGGCATACATTCAGCCATCCGATTATGGAAAAAACAAATATTGTGAAAAGATTATAAATCGTAAAAACACCAAATGCCTAGGAAATATATTTGTCTGTGATAACATTATTTTGGTTCCCAAAATGTATAATGTTTTAAACTAAAACAAACCCAGCTTAGACCATCCTAACCCTAACAACCATTCATGTTGAAACCCCCATCTCCACTAAAAAATAATAATCAAGGAGGTAACAAGAGAGTTTTTTTTTTAAATAACATAGCATATGCAACTCTATGAGATGAGTGGGGCAGCTCATAACGTTAGGTGGCATAAGCTTTCACACGAATCTCAAAATTTATTTGAAATAAACATTCCAAAGAAAGGACCTGAATTAATAGGCATACAAAGGTTTATGAACCATAGAAATAGTCATCGCCAAAACAACTTTATATATAATACTCCCAAAAAAATATTCTCGCCCATAAATGGCGCCTCAAAACATATTATACAATACATCCTAAATTGACATTATTAACATCTATATTCATTTTTCTTAAACCAGTCATAGTTTAATATACTGGCAAAACCAAACATCCTTGATATCAATAACTAATAGAGGATCACACTCTTAAAAATATATAACACCAATTTAAGTGTTCTTATTGGCAGCTTTCAATTTGTTGAAATAATAAATGATATGCCTTCATCAAATTATCGGCCTCCTAAATATAAACAGGACATAAATTGTAATCATTCACCAAATAGTTAAACTTTCATTTAATTATGACGCCGACAAGCGGCCGGCACACAAATTTACTTGCGACCCAATGATGATAGAAAAGCACAATGCAAAGTGGCTGGAAGTTTAACTATCTAGAACTTTTCAGGTTCAATGATGGAATATTAACTCGTTAATCACCCTTCTTTTAATCTGGAGGCGGCTGACAAATCAGAGGATTAATAAATTATTAAATAGTATTTTGCACCTTCAGGCGGTCTCAAGCCTAACTACACGCAACGCAAATCAGGTAAATTTATTAAAGCAATTACTACAGAGGAATCTCACCATCTTGCAACCTTATCTCAAACTAGCAGACCATAAACTTTAAACTGTATCAACAATATTAAATAATATATTGAAAATAACAAGATGATTATAACTCTAAATGATACTAAAATAAATGGAGCTGGCTAAAGAAGCCATCTGTTAATGAACGACCAAACTGTCTATACCAACGTGTTTGAAAACATCCGTGGGGCGGATATGCAGAAATTACGTGAAAACACAGGGACCAAATGTACCCAAAATAAAGCATAGTATTAAAGCTGAAAAAATTGTTTTACTTTAACCGTAACAAGGTTTTATCTTTTACCATGCCCTTAAGAATCCAAAAATACTAAGTCTATTTAGCGTGAATTACATGACAAAAATTAAGAAGTTTTATATTTATAGAATCTGAAATGATAATTTTGAAAATGTTAAATATAATTTGAGCCGAAAGGGAATTTAGAGTATGAAGATATCAATCAACTTATAACAACGTCGCTCACCTACGAAGCCAGTATTGCAATATGTGTCAACATTACAAAATGCTACCATTATACAGTCCTTGAATATACCACGTGCTCTCAAGGCGTGCGAATAACAGGAGGAGGAGAGGGATAAGGGGTAGCATGCTTTTAGAACATCCTGGGTTATACCACGCCTCTCCAGGCGTGTGTGAAAAGAAATGGACTATGAGCTTGTCGAACACAGCCGGTATATTGCAGTGAGTGCTCGTGCATATCTCGTTCATTTTTTTCGGTGTGCCCCCAGGCTATCTCTAATAAGCCTCCATTAATTGACCCCGGAGAGCAAAAACCTCTACCAAGAAACGTAGGCAATATACTATCATCACATGTTTTCTTTTTATCGGCTCGTCACGCATGCGCCTGCCCCTCTTTGACGGCCACCCCTTCTTACACTATCATGATGAGACGTGGTTGGCTGTACTCTCCCTCTTTCCCTTCTCACCTGTATTGGTCTCAGTCAGGGAGTTTGTGGTTTAGGTTGGTACGAGCTAATTTTAATTGACACTACGTTTTATTGTCTAGTGCTGACCGGTCTACTAACTCTTGATTATCTACATCTTCATCACAGCAGACCATCAGAGCCAGACCATGGGTGCTATGACATCTAGGGTTGTCGATAACGGGGATGGCTGGAGTGAACCCCCACCATAGCAAGTATGCTATCATCAGATCCTTCAACTGTGGGTGCACAACTCGCACTTGAACTGCCCTACCACCAGAATTAGGATAGAGAAATACTACCTTGGAATTGTGTTTTGTTACAACCAACAAATGGGCTGATTTAACTGAACTCATTTGATGGTGCTATAGTCCTTGTAAAACTTACTTCGCTCTACTCTATGCGTGGTACTTGATTGAGTTAAATGAGTTAGCTTTTGTTTAGCTATGATTGTGAGTTAGTCAGGCCTAAAAATATAGTATTAGATGATAGTTAGGCCTCCTCAGAGCCTACTGTTTGTTTTGTGAGTTAGTATGTAATGTGTACTTAGTTTCATGGGAATGCCTACCTTGAAAACACTAACCAGCTTGGAATAGTTGGTTGCGTGAACCAAATTTTGTGGTATGAATTCATGATAGGCTTAAAATTGATTTTATTAATTTACCGGCTTGTATCCCTTAGTAAACGGATAGTATTTTTAGGATGCGGTTTCCGGGTTTAGTTAAATATAGTAACGCTGTAACATTTGGTTAGTTGTGAGGCTGCCCTTACTGCAGGATAGCCAGGGAGAACGTAAGCCTACAGTAACTGGGAGTTACCAAACATGATTGTTGAGCTAATTTGGTTTGCCAGGCCTATTGATTGGCCAATTTAACCTTAATTTATTTAGTCTTGTTATTGTGCCAATTTTTGGCTTGACTTATCTACGCGAGGCCGTAATGGCTCGCTGTGTTGCTTGCATTTCTGTGCCTTTAGACGGGCTTCTTAAGTAAAGAGCTTGTAGATGCTGAACTTCATTCTGAGTACACCATAATTGTAAAGATTTGGTCGTGAGCCCAGCAATAGTCTATCACTGCTATTTCTGTGATCCCCCTATTAGGGCATATTATTTGTGCACTAGTGGAATGTGGTTAGCTCCTCCGTATTGTGGCTATGACATTTGCGTGGTATATAATTTATTATTGAAAGGAAATACATTGCTGGTTAAACAATAAGTTGTTGAGAACTTTTATTTACGGAGGTAGCCGAGGGCAGTATGAGCTAGTGAGCTTATCTAAGGGAACTTGTATAGTCTACCACTTTTGTTGTGATATTATCTTTACAATGCCTAGTTCTGTATTCGTTTTGTATGGACCCAATTGACGGGTAGTTTTCTTGCATCCTACTAATTATCTTAATTGATTGGCTAATTTCTAATTACAATAAGCTACTCGCCTGACGATATTAATTAAAGATATCATTCATTTTCTCATAGTGATCCGCCCAAGGTACACTGCTAGCTGGCAGTGGCCCTAGTGGCCAGCAGTCTGATGTTTGGCTGGTTCATTTATTTAGTTACTCTTGTTCCAAGGTATACCTAATTTATCAATTCATTGAAACCAAATGAACTACAATTTTCTATGCTCATGTATTTTCCTAAGTGTTATTTAATAAACTGCTATTACCTTTGTATTCCTTGTTGTGTGATTAAGCATACCCTCCTTTAGTAGGTAATGGTGTGCTATACTGTGATTAAATTACTTATTACGTTGTAAAAAAAGATACAATCAGATATAATAGCAAATAAATTATACTGTGATTTATTTTATATATTAATATTTCTCTTTACCTAGATACATTTCATGATGGTTAAAAAATAGAGATTTATTTGACAACAAACAACAAAACTTAGTCATACAACTCTGCTCCCATCTTTGTTTTAAACTTCACTTTGACGCTGCAAATAAAAAGTGAGTTTCACGCGCCTCTAGATTTTAAAGATATAAAGTGTGTGTACTTTTCTTTTTTTAAGTTTGGTAACCTTCTAAAGTAAGATATTTATACTTTAGCTTGCCATGATATATTTTAAGCTGCATTTTAACTTTTTTATTAATTAATGTTTATTATCATTAACTATCCCAACATTACAAAACCTAACATTTCATCAGTTGAATGAAAATTTTAATGAAGTCGTAAAATAGCGGTAGGTCCTAATATTCCTCAAATAAGCTAGGCACTTATTTGATATTTTGGAATGCAGTATTTTTCGCCAAAGTTGACAACCCACCCATACAGTTCAGTCAACTGTCTTTTTGACGAATTTCTTAAAAATTTTAACTTTAACTACTTTTCAGTCGTTTTGGGGTCGGGTTTATTTTGAATCTTTTGAACATTGTATTTTGAATCATATTTCTTTGATTTCAAGTATATTTAAAACTTATAACTTTAACTTGATTTCACGCTAAGATTTGGATTTAGCACGGGAAATGAAAGTTAGTTTATTTATTGAGAATAATATTTTTATCTTGTTTAACTTTCACTATTGATGAATTATTTGACTTCCTAAGATGTTAATTATTCTATACGCAAGTCGGTTATATTGATTCTTTTTGGGATCTTTCTATTAAATCATAAAATATAATATAAAATGTGTCTACGTGACTTGTTTCATTAAGGGTACCATTTTTTTATACTAATACCATTGAATTCTTTGATAATTACTTGCCAAGAAAAGGCCTAAAGTATTTTTTCTCGTTGTTCTATAAAACTATTCCTGTGAGGATTTTTAGTGATATGATTATTTATCTGGTATTATTGTATAAGATCTTGCTTACCAATTTCTGTTATGTATTTTCAACCTTTATGTTAATTTATAATACTTTTAAAATTGTCTATCGCTGCCTTCTTGTCAGCTAATATTTTGATGTATTTCTGTTAAATATAAAATCATTAAATTATTATCTCTGCTTATTTTTTTAGGGGTAAACGTTTTCCATCCATTTAATTTTAAATGTTTCTACATTATTTATTCAAAGTGAAGAGAATCTAATAAATGAAGTGGGGGCAGAGTGAGTTTAAGATCTCTCAGATAATAAAATAAATGTGGAATAAATTTGAAATTTGGTACGAATTTAAAGGGACCACTTCAATTTATCATAAAGTTTTGTGTATTTTGAAATAGGACTCACTGAAATAGATAAAGATGGATTATAAACAAAAAATATCCTTTTTGGTGGTGTAGAAAATTTAAATTTGTTAGGTAAATGGACAATTCCAGATAAACAAATAAGTCTTAAATTCGAGACTTCTGAATAGAAGTTAAAAAATTGAGATAGGAAAAAGAAGTAGTATATTTACAAAACTATATAGGTTGCTTTTAAGTATGGTAAAAAATTAAATTTAAAAGAAAGCTAAATGAACTACTCCAAATAAATAATTAAGTCTAAAAATTTTAATTGGAAATAGGAGGAGGGGATTTGTTAAAATAAATAAAGCACTTTTAGGTGTATATATAATATAAATTTGGTAAGCAAGTAGATTTACCTCTCCAGATAAATTAATAAATCTTAAAACTATAAATTTCTAAGTGGGCGTCTAAAAAATAGGTTTAGAAGTAGTGGTGGAGTTCGAAAGAACATTTTTTACAAAACTAATGTATTTAATTACTTCCCTGTGTGACAAAGAACTGAAATTTATAAAGTAGGCATAGGGCCCTGTACAAATAAATATAAAAGAGTGAACATTGTATATTTTTAAATAGAGCTCTGAAAGATCAGAAGAGGGGGAGGGGTGGTATTTAAGTTTAAAAGAGTACTTAAGGGATGTAGAAAACTAAAATATACCAGGAATTTAATCAATCACTCCAAATAACAAAATGTGTGTTAATTATAATTGAAGGCTGTTTCGAAAACTCCTAAATTGAAATAATAAAATAATTAACAGTGTGGTAGAAAATTGACATTAAAAGGTATATATTTGAATCACCCGAATTTATCATAAATATATGAACATTTTCTTCTTTTTTTTTCAGAAATAATAAATAATAATTGCATACAAACTTAACAGGTAGTAAAACAGGGTGCTATGGAAATAGACAAAAATAATATTTGTTATGGTATAAAATTGAAATATTTTTATAGAAGTAAAGGGTCAAAACCAATTTTACCAGAAGAGTCAACAGTTTAAAATTGTAAATATGGTTCCAGAAAATGTTCAAACTGGATAATTTAAAAACTAAAACTAAAATTAACTAAAATATGGTGATAAGGTAGAAAAAGTATCCCAAAATTCCCCAAAAGTTGAAAATTTGTAGTTACAAAGAGAAATTATATAAATTTTAAAATTAAATTTTGGGAACAGAAAAGGTTGTGATGAGGAGGGTGTTGTTAGATATTTCTCCAAAATAATATTTAAAAAAATTCCAATTTTCGTTGCGGAGAAAAATTATTCTGTAACATTTATAAATGGACCACCCCAAATATCATAAATGTTGGAAAATGTTAAGTTCCACAATAGAGGTTTTAGAAATGGGTGAGAGATTTAGGGGACCTTCAAAATTTCTACACTAATATAAATAAAATCATTCCCTATATGGTAGACAATTTTAATATTGTATTGGCGTATGGAATATATCTAAAAATAAACTACATATAAACCATATATTATCTTAAAGGGAAGCCATATAGCCAGCTCAGGATTGTACAAGGAAGAATTATAAGTAAAAGTTCGTGGTCATATGTTAAACGTCCTAATTTTATATAATTATGATGCGGCTTTCCATAAATATTGTATAATATAGGTTTTAATAGTCCATGCAAATATAAATAATTTACATTACTTCTTCTACACACAATTACGCATTGCTAAACGGGGAATTGCAATTTTATTCTGTTTATGAATAAACATACCAAAATTACAGAAAAAACGTTTATCTTAAACATTTTAAAAAGAAAATGTCTTTCCTGTTAACATAACTAAATCCATTACATAAGAATTAACACAATATGTTGATAACAAATTACATGATAATAATCCAAGCAAGAAATATACAATAAAAGTGTATTTTATATTTTTAAATGTATATAATAGTTGGTCTTATATCAAAACAAAACAGAAGACAGTAATTACTCATTGGTCTGCTACTAGAGGAAGAATAAAACATTATTTTAAAATACGCTTGTCCACAAACAGAAAACTTTATCCAAAATTACAGTGGAGTAATGAAATTTGATTTTACAAATGGTTAAATTTTGGAGTGTGTTATTTCAGTAGAATCAAAATTTATATAGATTATTAAGAAAACCAATATGATTAATTATTCACTGGAGTATTATTTAAGTTTGGAATATTTGACTCATTTAAATACCTTTTGGTTTTACTTTAGAACACTTGACCTTTCTATTACTATTATTATTATTATTATTATTATTATTATTATTATTATTATTATTATTAATTTGTTTAGCACAGCGTCTTACTACCCGTTTGGTTTAGACTCTTATGACTAATTACGCTGAAGTTTTTAGTGATTTGGAAGGTTGTATGTGTAGGAAGTGTACCCAAATTTTCGTGGAAGGAGGGTGGAAAATCACTTTGTAAAAATCACCATCAGCATATTCGACCGAGATTTGAACCTTGATATTCCCGAGTATGGCAGTCCAGTTTACTGCGAGAGTAGTGCCTTAGTTTCAAAACAGAATGGCTCTTAGGGATTTTTACTTTAAGTAAACTAACTTTAAATTATATATTAGTTTACACCAATAAATAAATTAATATTTATTTAAACATAATCTTGGTAAAGCATTTTATAAAATAATCTACACTATCCAAAATTAAAAAAAAAATGTCAAAATTTATAATAGCGTAGCTTAGTTTAGATTTGTAAATGGCAGTTTTTATAATAATAATTCAATCGAAATTTTACTGATAACATTATGATCTAACACTAATACCTTATGATTAGTCCCTAAATATATAAACATTAAAATGTTTATTGTAATCAGCTGTATTCTTATTTGTTGTTTATTTTGTATTATGATTATTTGGTGTTGTGTCTATTGAAATAATTTCCTCTTTATTTTAAGCTTGTTAAAAAATCAAATTTCATTATGCTCCTCAGTCTCAAGGAAGAACCCCAGTTTCTTTGAAGTACGTATTCCTTAAAAAAAAATCCACTTCCCTTTGTGAATTTTAATTCATCACTTGTAACTAAACATTTTCAAATATTTTTTTTTTGGAAAATATAAATACTACCAATGTGTTTTCTTTTCATCTATCTTCTTCAAATAACATTCAAGAGCTATTCATATACAAATAATATTTTAAATCAGCTTTTTTTAAATTTCAACCATCTCTCTCTCTCTCTCTATCTTTACGATGTGAAAAAAAAAGAGTATATTTATATTTAAGGCGTTTCGGTTTCTTTCTCAATAGAATTTCTTATTAAATTATTGTTTTATATACAATTATTATTAATTTGTGTATACATTGCAGCAAAACATTCAATAAAGGTATTGAAACTAAATATTTTATAGCAGCCCACTGTATTTATAGAATATTTTAGATCGTTTTATGAAATGTTATTAAACTAACCATTATTTCAACTGATGTTTTGTCTTAGACAACAAATCCAAGCGATTTAAAATAAATGGTTGCGCCAACACTTTGGTCTAAGACAATCTTTAAACGTGTTAATTCATTCAATCTCCAAATGAATTCTAAAGAAAGTTTGACGATGTAAATCCCCTAATGTGGTCGTCTTAGATTGTATCATTAAAATTTGTGATATCCTCCAAACATTAATTAGCTCTATCAGGTGTTATTCACGTATGTGAGGTGTGATATACTACTCTGTACCAGAATAATAAGTTCTGAGTTTTGTGAACAAGATACTGAAATATATTTAGGGGTTTAAGGGGATGAACAAGTAGAAGAGTGGAGAACAGTGGCGGATACAGGATTTTAGTGAGGGGAGCAGGGGGGAGGCACTAACACTCTCACGGTACCGGGCCGGGAAAGGTTCCGCTTTGAAAAAATTTAATGGCAGAATCCTTCAAAATCTAGTAATATATATATAAGAGAAATTTTGAAATTAATTGAAAAATTGTTATTTGTTTTTAGTTAAATTATAATTTAAGAAAAAAGGTAAATCAATTATTGACAGTGATTGACGCACAAATCAACTAATTAGTGAGATATTACTTGACAGTATAACTAGTAGGGGAGAGCTGGTAATCCCACACACTTAAACAAAACAAGATATTGCTATATTTTCATTTGGTCTATTACATTTAGTAATATATCATTGCAAGCTTTGTTTTTTATAAATCAATTCGAAGCATTACTTTTATAAACTGAAAATAAGATTCTCTTATAATTAATTAAAATATGTAAACAGTCATTGTGCATCATTGTCCACACTAGTAGGGGAATACCGCACACCAAGTGGGGAAATACAGTACAATAATGGTAATTATCGATTTATATAAAACTATACTTTGCGATATACACAAAAAATAAAATTTAACAAGTAGAATAAACCCTTTATTAACTTATATTAATAATGTGTATACCTAAACGTAAAAATATAATAATAGTAAGACACATAGTCCATTTATACATACATCAAAATGTGGCACTATAAATTAATTATATTTTACTTTTTGAGACAAAAGTCACAAAAAAAATGGTCTGCTCTTTCCACTGCACTACAGTCAGCATGTATACAACGTGAACAAAGAACACACCTGAACCACAGCTCCTTGTTACCCCCAAATTCTCCACAAAACATACAATTATAATCTGAATTGTTAAAACTAGGCAAACTATTAGAATATTCAGGTTCAATATCATCCAGTTCATCATCATCGCACAGATTTGATAAATTCTCTCCTTCATCTGAGATATCTTGGGGAAGTTTTTTTCGCACTAGCAGAAACTTTTTATTCTTGTTATTAATATCATTCTTGGAATATTGTTTGTTTTTAATCCTACATTTCTTATGTATTTCACATTTTCTTATGTTCTCCTTTTTCTTTGCTTCTTTCTCATTTCTTTGATTGTTTTATTCTTACGTTTGAAATCTATTCTTGAAATGTTTTTTTATCGGAGTTGCTGTAAAAATAACAGAGCTTTGCAGTCTTGATGAACTTGTTTTTTATAATTTATAAGCTAGAATGGGTGCAATATTTTAAACAGAAACTATTTTTGACGTAGAGGGTTGTTGAGCGTCCACTGTTTTAGTTTTTAAACATGTACTTTTTTCTATTCTTTCCTCAACGTTATCCTGAACATTTTCTTCGATGATATTAACAACTTGGGGGATTGCTGCGGGTTCAAAGTCTTCTTCCATGAAATTGTTTGGGTTAAGTGGAAAGATTCCTAACGAGGGAAAACCGTATACTCCATTTTCAATTGTTGCTATCCTCATGAAAGCCTTATTAAAAAAGTGAATCATCAGCATAAAGTAGTATCCTCTCACTAGGAAGGGTCTTGCGAATTAAACCACACTATCTGTTATAAGCAGTTCTCAGCGGACCCTGTTCAGAAATTGAAGTCTATGCAATGCGAGGTGGAATTGTCAATACTACGATTCCATTCTCTTGACAAAATGGTAATGCCTGTAGTGATTTGTGAGTTCCATGTTTGTCAATGATTAGTAGAACTGGTTCGTTCTTGGTTGGTCGCAAATATTTCGCAAAATATTAAAGCCAAATAATGTACAGCTCTTCGTTAATCCCGCCATTCTCGGAACAACTATAAATAACTTCTTCTGGACCAACTTTTACGAGTGTAGGACTTATCGTTTTTCGATTAAAAATAAACATAGGGGGTACAAAGCTTCAACTTTCACTCATAGCAGCACATATGATAATATTTTTGTCTCTATCCCAGCTTGTTGTTGATCCTATTTCCTTTTTCCCCTTAGGTCCTAATTTATTCTGTGAGGTATGAACTGTTGAGATTCCCGTTTTGTCCATATTATAGATTATCCAGGGAGCTTGTGTTTTTCATTACTCCTTCAAAATTTTAGACAAATTCTTGCACAGCATCCTTATTGAAACCTAGCATTTGGTTAACACTTGTTGCCTCTGGTTTCCGAACGCTGATTTCGTGATATTGCCGCAGAAACCCGCTGATTCAGTCTTTACCAGCAGTTCTTAAGGTGGTGTTGAAATTTTTTGGTGTGTTATTTCTACTTGAAAATTCAAGAGCGATTTTTCGAAGCTCGATGTTCGATATTTCATGAAATATTTTAGCCATCATTATAGCATGTGTAGTCAGTTTTTTTTTCTTGTTCATCAGAAAAGGTAGCTTTTCTTCCTAAACGTGCCTCTTGTGACTGACCAGACTCATATCTATACTTTGAAGTAGAAACAAGAATTCCAAATATCCTGGATACTGCTTTCGGTTTTCCACCTTCATTAATTTATTTTAAGGTTTCTTTCATCACGTCTCCAGACCATTTCGCTTTATCTGTTTTCCTTTGTTTCTTTCTTGGCATCTAAAATATAGTAACATATAAATTGTTTTTGATTTAAACAATATATAGATTGAAATTCTATAAACGCTTGTGTTGTATTACAGATTACATATGCAGACAAAAAATTATTAATAAAAATTTGAGAATGAAAATCAAGTAAATACCAACATCATCAAATTGATATAAATCAAATCTACTATAAAAAATATCGATGGTCTTGAGGTAAAGAGATCGTCTCAGGATCCGATGTTTGTGGGTTAAAACCCAGCTGAGGGGGACGGAATGTTAATGATAAATAAAAAAATTGCAGCACAAATTCCTTCGGGGGGTAGTAAAGCCGTTGATCTAATGTCAATAATTGTGGTATGTAAAAGAGCCCTGTAAATTATGTCAAAGTATATTTCCAGCAAATTTTTTAGGCTCTTAGGTTTTCTCTTGTAGAAATCTGTAGTGTGGTGATATAATTACTTGGTTCAGAAAGTGCTCGTTAAATACCTCAAATAAATAAATAAAAACTATTAAAAAATCCCCAGAAAAAATATTTCCTTAATACATGGGTTTGTTTATATATGTATTTAATAATACAAGGTTTTTTATTTCATGATGTGGTATTCTAAATTAAGTTTTTTCGGTACATTTTGTATGTATATTTTTTGGGCTTTACCTGGTTCAAATTTTCAGGTCTTCAATAATTGTAAATAATTATATTAAAGATCAAAAACAATTTCCACTTTAAATGTCAATACCTGGTCAATTTTTAATTTATCGTGACTGTTACATTAGTTATTGATATACATATAATAACACGATTCTGAAATATGCTAAAATAAATACTATAAATATTCTAAAGAAACCACACATAGAGTATAAATACATTAGTGTTCAATTCTAGTTAAATTCTTTACTTTTAAATCTCATGATTACGCGTAGGTTTAGAAAATATAAATATAAGAAACAATATAATTGTTCCTTATTTTCATATCGTCGTAAGAAACAAGAGGGGGGTAATACCGCGGGAATGCTCTCTCTAAGTTTGCGGGATTACCCCACAACACGTTTGACCATTTTCTTCCTCTTCAAAAATATTGTATTATTTAGAAGGAATATTTACTAGTATAAATTTATTGTTAAAAACGAGTTATATTTGTAGATGCTTATGAAAGAATAGGAAATATACATCCGAATTGACTTACCTTTAATGAAAAACTATCGAAAATAGTAAGTAAATTAGTAAAACTATAAAAACAATGATCACACACAAAGGCCACTTGTGTTCTGAAATCACGCTATTTAGTTCACCTTATGAGCCGCTAGAGTATGCCATGGTAGGTATTTTTCCACAGTGAACAAATTGAGCTCTATGAGGGTGTGTGATTTTGTCCAACTGTGAGGGATTCCCCTGCTCTCCCCTAATGACTATAACATACTATTTGTGAAACCTGAAGATACAAGACCTCCTGGTAGGTCAAGACTTAACAGGTGATAATGTAGATATGGATTTGTTAGAATTTGTGTGTCAGGCCAAGGATTTGATAGAGTTTTCTCAGAACAATGTTGAATTACTTTAATTCAATCTGGCAGCTATGCTTTTTTCAAATTCTCGAATACGAGAAGAGGTAAGTTTTTATAACAAAACATTTTTATATCAAAGATTAAAAAAATATATTTCTCCAGTTAGAACAAAATATGAAATTTTATTCACAAGGTGATATGAACAGTAACTGTTGTCGAATATCTGTCAAGGGTGTCTTGGAATTTATTTACAACTTTTTCTCTTCATTTAAAATGTTTGTCATATAATCCCGCTATGCTCATGAAGTATATTCAATAACTGTTGATATCACTAGGTGAGAAAATTTAAATTATACTTCTATACTGAAGCAATATTAGATTTATTTTTGGCTGAAAAAATGTTTTGTTATAAAAACTGATAAAACCATGCATTTTTCCTGTGTATCCTTCCCTCCAGGGTTAGTTAAAGTAAATACTTAAATATGTCCTTACCATGTGCAGTTTTCCATAAAAAGTATGAGGCTAGATAAGATGTTGTATGACTATAGCCAACTTAGTCTTATGAATAATCTCAGGTGGATGATTACTTCTCTAGTGGATAGTAACATAACACGTTGTCTCTGTTATTGTAATATGGGAATGGTTCGGGGGGGAAATTGATTCAAATTTAAATGTGGACTAGTTAATGTATATATCGGTTGGGTTGTTTTCTAAAAATTGTGATGTGTTTTAAATTCAAGATAACTTCTTTTTTAACTGCTACATAACCTAATGGTTTAAGATGGTAGATATTTTTATTGATATTTGTATTTTTCTTACAAGTTGAGTTTAGAGGATAATTTTACTTGTTATTTATTCTGGTGTCATTCCACTTTCCTCCCATCCATCAATTGACAGTCTCAGAGGTGTATAGTGATATCTACATACATAATTAGTATTTTAGTTGGTGGAGTAGATTAAAATATTCCTATATGTTACTATTATAATAGATGTACTATTTTTCCAGAGAAATTGACTGCTGAAAAATATCTGAAAGGTTTTTTAAATTAAATTTTATTCTGAGGTTAGTATCTCTGTGGTTTTAGTATCGTTGGGGATTTGTATAATACCAATTTAGGCTGTAGTTTAATGTCTCTTGTTGATGAAGGCATTACAGATATAATTTTTTAACATATTATTTACTATCATGGCTGCTGGGTACCTCAGATAAGATAGGATATTGTTATTGTAGTTTGTTTAACTTTGCTAGGTTTGGATTATAGTAATTACTATAAATATATAGTTTGGTTTCTCGGATTAAGTGGTTATGGGGCTTTTTCTATTAGAAATAGTTTGAGGTATCTGTTTATTATGTAGCTGTAAAAGCTCTTATAAGATGTTCTTGGTTGCTTTGAAGATATTCATAATCAAAAGATAAACTAACATATTTAGCTAGCTCCTACTTAATTTCAGTCCATTCCTAAAAGAACCATCTCATATGCAATTGAAATATCTAAATATATGTTACTATAAGCAAGAGAAATGTTCATCAGTCAAATATACTTAATCAATTCAAATCTGCTATACTGTAATATTTGTGTATGCTAATATAATATATAATATATTTGGTCATAATATCTTATAATTTTTAGGGACGTAACGTCAGGGAGAAACTAAAAGATTAAGTCTACCTAAACATTATACTGGACAGTTTAAAATTAAACAACAAAGGTTTATATGATTTTTAAAGTTTAAAAACAAACCCAAAACGATAAAAATGACATAACTGCTTCTTAAATGGAGACAATATTTATCTCTTTCACTTCCCTATACTCTCTATACTTTGTCGTTAATTAAAGTTCTGACAGAAGCCGTTATACCTCGTCTGTGCTCTAGTGGTCAGAGTACCTGTCTACAGATCCAGAGGCCCCGGGTTTGATCCCTAGTGCTTACATATTTTTCTATAAGGCAGTGGGTCTGAAACGGGGTCAAATAAACCTCGTGAGGACAAACAAGGAACTAGTTGAATAAAGATGTAGCAGCTCCGGCTAATAAAACTGAGATTAACACTGGATGGTTCATTGTGCTGACCTCATGACACCCTATATGCGCAGATCTTGGCATTACCATCGCTGATATCAGCGGCAGATCGGTCGGTATAGTGTAGTTTTTTATAGTTATATTCCCATCCTAAATCCCCTTCTCCATGGCTTGCACTTTAAGAGTCAAAAAGAAACCATTTTTGACTTGAATTGGTGTTTGGATATAGGATTAACATATTATTGCATCATAATTAATTGTAAATTTATGAACATAGAACAACCGACTTACTTAATATAACAATACTATGCTTATTACTTTTAACTTTATAACATTTATTTATCTAATTCATATCCAAAATTTGATGAAAAGCATTTATTTATTTTTGTATTTGGCAATTACGTCTTTACTGGTGTCAAGATGATGTGACAGACGAAGGGCTTATTGTAAAGTTGAGGGGGAATAAGGGAGATTAGGGGTGTCCAATACTTGAGTAGGTTTTTAGAAAAGTTATTAAGGCATTAAAACCACGACCGTCTTTAGTTACAGTCTGGGATACTGAAGTTAGGCAACATTCAGCTAAGGCCAGTCCACAACACAGCCATGTGCAGTGTTACTTATTAGTTTAGCCTGTTTTACTGTGTGCCATGTTTGTTTCTTGTGAAATATACTCAATTTTATAATTTTGGATGATTCTTGCATATATTGCATTATTGAAATATTAGTTACCTATTATTATATTTTAAAATATAAGTATAATACCAAGAAAGTGTTGTGTTCCTGTTTGGAAAAGAAATTATAGTTCTGTAAAATAAGGTTATGTAAATACGTTTGGTTTTACACACAATGAAGAATCTAAACAAGGGTGGATTCAAAGTATTCCCAGGAATAACTGGTCACCGTCTTTGGGATCTGTAGTTTGCGTACAACATCATGAAGAGCGTGACATATCTATGGACGATATTTATAAAGATAAGAACGATTGTATGAGAGAATACACGAGGTATCATCCAGTTTTAAAACCAAAGGAAGTGCCTACGACATTTCCTTCTTTAACTTTATACTTTACCAAACTGCAAGTACCTGAGAGAATTTATCATGAGTTAAGATGACAACATTTTCTTGAACATCCTGAAAGAATTAGCGGTGAACTTTTAAAATAAAAATTTAATCAAAGACTTTTCTTCGTCATGTAATGATTTTAATGTTAAACTAGTTTTTATCTGTACAAATATGAAATTGTAAGCCAAGCAATCTATTTTTACATTGCTAAATTCGAAAAAAATCCTAAAGAGCATCTAAGTGTTAAAATTTCCGAGCATTTGCAAGTAAATGTTAACGTTAGGTTTTTTTTTATGTTATCACCGATGATCTGAGATGTATTTTGCAACCGAACATAAAGTTACAGAAATGGTTGCAGCTTCAAAGTATTATCGACAAATAATTTGTTAACTTTTCTTTTATACCTTCCACAAGAACTGTTTTTGAAAACACCATAAAAATTGTAAGTGTATTGATAGAATATTTACAATAATCTTCAAGTTCTGAACTTTTTACTCAGCTGGACTTTCTTATGCAACAGATTGAATTAAGTACAAAACAAAAGAAGAAATACCCAGTTAATACTATTATCACACTTGTCTATTATACAACCAATCTAGCGTGTGCTACTCCGCAATATGATCAAATCATTCGCTCGTACTGCCTTACCCAAAATACTTACAACAATTGTTATCAAAAATGTTGATCTCTCCAACATAGGACATTCAGAATAAACATTTCCTAAAATTTGTTGCCTAGAAATTGACAAATCTAGAGAAATATGTGCCTCTTCAAGTGGACGAAATATATATAAAACCAAGCATTATTTATAAATATAGTAGACCTACTGGTTTCGCAGCCAATGACGTATAAATACATGCAAAAACTGTTGTAGCATTTAAGGAAGTTGTTGCTCTCATACCTGTCAATATTCCGACAGGTCCCGACTTACAAGCTATGATTCTCGGTGTCATTCATTTAGTTAATAGTTGTGGTTTATGAGAGCTTGCAGTAATAAGCGATAACATTAGAATTAATCTCAATATGTTCAATATCATGTTGGAATGGTCACCCAATAATTACATGTGTAATACATTTTACCTTATGATACAAAGTTGGATGCACTGCCAGGTTCTGGTCGTCTTGTGTATGATGTCAACACTTCAGCCACTAGCTCTTGCGATGGCATTACGCACGGATACAACAACAATAGTACGTCATGTTTAATATGATAGTCATTGCTCTCTGCTTATTTTATTGTCTATTTTTCTCTCCATTATCTTGTGTAACTTCCTATAATTTTTAATTTCTCGCTATTTTACAGGTAGAGAAGGTATTGTGATCGTCAAAAAAATCGAACTCAAGATTTTGATGAATATCGACGTTTCATGAGCCCCTGAATCAGAAAAAGTGGTTTTTGAATTTCCGTCTGTTTGTCTGTCTATACCTCCAATTAGAGCCTAAAATATTTTACCGACCGGGCTAATTTTGGTATTTAGGGTTTTCATAGGGTTGCCCAGAGGGGTTTTTGGAATAGAATATCGAACCCTAAAATTAAGGGTAGTTTACTAAAGGGCAAAAAGAGAAATAGTCAATTGTCTCAAAATCGGCTCTAACGATTTTTATTAAATTTCATTTCTAAACATTTCTAAATATTCTAAACAAAATGGCTACTCTCATTATTTCGGCAAAATGACTTTAAGGGTTCCGGTATGATACGTAAATTCTCATTTAGTATCATATCTCCGAAACTATTTGAAAATGAAATTACTTATCATTACAAATATGTAGATCTATTTATAATACCAATGTTTTAATCAAATCATATATTTAAGAAACCAATAACCTTCAAGCTATACGCAAACATATATATTTTTTAACTTGATAAAGTATTGCGACTGTAAAAAAAACCTAATCTGAAATGTTGATAGATGTCAACGTGTCATGACCCCCCCAAACCCTAAAAAGTGGTCTTTGCAATGCCGTCTGTCTGTATGTTTGTTTAGACTTAAATTAAGAGGAGCTTATTAAAGGGCGAAAAGAGAAAAAATCGATTTTCAAAAATCGGCTTTAGCGATTTTAATTAAAATTCGTATCTAGGGCTTGATTAAGATTATAAATAAACTATTATCATTTTCACGTGAAAATGACTTTTAGCGTACCTTACAGAAGCTGAAATTTACTTATCTCCGCAACTATTTGAGATAATAAATAATATATCATCGCAAATTTTTGTACTATTAAAAATAAAAAAACTCTTAAATGGAATATATTTTTATAAATCCAACAGTTTCTTAGATATTGGCCAATATATTAATTTAATTTTGTGAGCTTTAGTTGTAAAGATATACTACTTAGGTTGTAACGCAATAATTTTGCAATGCCATAAAGTAATTAAATATAAGTATCTAAAAAGTATGTTATTTTTCATTAAACCTCTTGGGAAAAATGTTTGTACAACAATGATCTATCTCCTTCATTTTAGACTCAATAATTAATATTTACATTTTCCCTGGTCATCTATACTAATATTATAAAGAGGAAAGATTTGATTTTTTTTTGTTTTTTTGTAATAGAAACACTCAAAAACTACTGGACCTATTAAAAAAAATTCTTTCATCAATATAAAGCTACATTATCAGCGAGTAGAGTAGGCTATATTTTATTTTGAAAATTTAATTTATTCCTTATAAAATTGTCGATAACATACAGTGATGGTAGGACTGTATTTCCAAAAAAAATAAGTAAAAAAGTTTGGTTTTTGTATTGACATGATGGATGATTAAAAGCTTTGTTTTACAGGATTCTTTACAATAATTTTACGGGGAAGGGGCCTAGTGATTTATAAATGAGGATTTAATTGTAATTCGATGACATAAAGATGTGCAAAACCTCATATAATGTCTAAAATTTTAACTGGAAGTCGAAATTTTAATACGAAGTTTTGACCTTTGTAGATCCAGTATTGATCTTTTTTAACGATCCAAACATACAATTGAGGACATTAGTTCTTTAAAAATAAAATTATAAAATTTAAAGCCTTGACTCAAAAAATGTTTTACATAAGTATAGTGTAATTTTTTCTTGGGTTTCTTAGTGTATATTAATTTTATTCACAAATTATTTACGAGTTTTGAGTAAATATTTCCATTTTTAAACAATAGAGCGAGTAAGTCCAGGCGGAGCTACGTGCCATTTCTTTGTATTTTACTATTGTTTTGAATATATTAATATATTACAGTTTATATCTGTATTTATCCCTCCGAATATATTCCTGTATAGCTTTTTATTTATATTCTAATTCATAATAACACATATATAGCTTATGTTTGAGTTCATATCTCTATGCCTGCCCATCTATCCCTCTTTATTTTTAAAAAAGGTTATTGTGAAATTGAGTTATGATTTATACCTGCAAAGGTTTTATAAAGAAAATGGCAAATGCTACATAAAGAAACACTATGTTAATGACTAGTCAGTTTGTTCATTCAAAAGCTGCATGACATCAGCAAAATTGTGTATTCATAAATATAGGAAACACAATTATCCACATTTGTTTATGGTTGCATCCATTAAGATTCCAATAGACGAATGATCTAGTATATAACCTTAAAAAACAATATTTATATTAATTCCATAGAAGCTAAAACTAACTATAAGCACATTATTTGAATTATGAAATAGTTAGCTATATTAAATACCTTGTTTCAATAATTTATCAAAATCATATCTAATACGAATTATAGTATTTTTGTTTATTAGCACTTTTGTGAGAGTATGATTAGTTGTCTGTATATTCCAAGATATATTAGCGCCCTTGCTAGCTTTTACCCTAAACCAAAAGGCTGAGTTCAAATTCCGTTTGAGTACTCAGGGTTTAGTTTTATCGATTATTTTTTAGTTTTCAATCCGTCTATTAAGATAAATATAATTCCTTGAAACTCGCGGATATAATCTTATAATTTTATATGAGCTAGTATAAGTTGTGTGGTTGAAACCACTAATTGCAGTACGATTAAATATAGTACAAACATTTAAAACAACCCTGACATCTTAATCACTTATATTAAAACATTGTTTTCTAACCAAAGTTATTGTAGTACCCAGTTATATTTACAAAGTTCATATGTGGAGGGCAATATTAAGGCTGGTATGCAAGAAAGAATCTGAGTGAGCTGGAGTGTGAATAAAGTTTGGATGCTCGCAGTAATGTTTTATAAACTGAACTATTGGGCCAATTTATATCACTTCATTTCTTGACCAAAAAAAACAACACATTTAATGAGTAAGTCAACACATCTCACATTTTTTATTCTAATATTTGTTCTTACCTACGCTCTACGTTAAGAATCGAAAAGAAATAGCGACATAAGATTTGTGGACCTATTAGTTTCTCTGATTGGGAAACTTTTATTTTACCATTGGCTTGCTGAAACTACCAAGTTCACGAATCTGGCAAACCTCTGCTCATTCCATGGACTGGATTCTTTGCTGGACCATTTCATGAATTAACAAATATCGCATTAACTCTGGCTCATTACATAAACAGAAACGTACTTTACTACCAGATATAAGATTCACTAAAATTCATTTTAAGATAAAAAGCTAACCCAACCGATCCTACCCTAACCTTCCACTCCTAAGCGATTAAAAGTAAATCAACTTACATAACAAACCTGGTCTTTGTTTGTCCATTTCACAGACCGGACAAAAACTTGTCCATTTAATAAATTGGTTTAAGAATGGAGCTGCCCAGTTAATGACATAAACTGAGCACAAACTTTGCACAACAATTTAAATTAATTGGTATATTTATCCCCAGCACGTGAAATTGTCAGGAGGAGAAACCCTTTCACCAAACAGGCATAAAGTTGCCCGATTCATGAAAAAGCCCAGTTATCAAATACCATGTAACATATACAGGATGTTTGGAAATCAAAGCCCAAACTGCACATATAGTTTGTTTGAACAAAAGTAATTAAAGTCCCAACACACTTACTTTCGGGCAACAATGCTATTGTAATTAAATTGTGCTTGTGCTCATTGTTTCTGTGTACAGCACTAGAAGAGCAAAGCTGTGCAAGCATACAGGTTAGGAATATACAATTGGCACAGCAACACCTCGCCATTTGGAGCGTGGACCATAGCATACCTCAATTAATAGTAAATCACACCAGTCCATTTTAAAAATGTGAATACTTTCAGAGGGTCATAATTAACGGTCCTACACCATAGAAAGTTGTTGCCATTATTACACGTGAAGTTCCGCGTGACTGACTACTATGCAACTTGTCATACACGTATGCTTGCACAGCCTTGCTCTTCCAGTGCTCTACGCTGAAATTTCGGACACAATTTAATGGTATTAGCATAGTTTGCCGATTGTAAATGAATGAGTAATTTTTATAACTTTTGGTTCAAACAAAATAAATGTGGAGTTTGGGCGATGAATTTCCAAACAACCTGTATACACATTAAAAAAAGTAGATTCACTATCTAAAGAGGTTTGTCATAACATTGGATTTATTCGTGTTTTTATAGAGTTTTAAAGTTGAAATCACTGCTGTAGTTTTAAGGTATTCCAGTTTAATAGGAAATAACAATAGGGCACATTTGAAGGAAACGTATTTTGTTGTTTCATTTAAGTTCATTTTAATGTATAATTAAGTAGGAAATGCAAGGAACACCAATAATTCATTTAATAACAACTAAATACTTTTATATATTTTATTTATTTATTATGGTGTTCTATTTTACAACATACGCCTGACATCTAGGAAACAAAACACAACTATATTAAACAAAATACTTTGTGTGTGTGTTTAACAGACTTCGATTAAAGATGAATAATCTATTCACGTCAAGGTTATTATGTCAAAATGTAACAGGAATATCCGGATCTTACATTTCCGGGCGTCAATTTAATCCTCGGTTTCCCATTATCCTAGGTTTCTTTGATTTCCTTGAAATAATCCTAGGTAGAAAGGTAGAAGGTTTATATATACACATTAAATATAAACGGAAATTTTCCAACTTCATGGAGCACACAGCTCAGGGGGATGTTGTAAATGCCGCAGTGTTGCGTCATAGATTTAAAAAACTTTCAAAATAAATCATACAAACTAGTTTGCAAATTACATTTAATAATAATAAGATTACAATTGAGATTCTACTTTATACAAATAATACCCACATTTTTCTCAATAATTTTAAATTTTAGTTATCAGAGTTTTATTATATACACTGTGTATTTCTCGAATACTTTATTTATTCCTGCTGATAAAAAACATTAAATTTTTCTTGTTTCTATTTTATCCCTACATTAATATGTCAAAAAGTATTGTTTATTATATTTCAATTAATTTTGAAACAATTATACAATTATGTATTTTAGAAATGCTAGAGCAAAACGGATGTTATTTATTACTTAGAAAAGAGGTTAAAACTATTGAAGAATGTAACACAATTTAACATGTTGCTAATTTAGATACAACTAACAAGTTCATAATTATTTTTTAAATTTGTAGATAGTCATTTATTACATAGACTAATCATTAAAAATAAGTAAAATATGGGTTAGTTCCTCCTAGTTTGTTTAATATAAATATTATAAATATTCAGTTAAAATATTTAATTATTTTTGATATCGTGCCCGTGATGTATTAAATAATTTATTTTAATAATGTCTATTGATAAAAAAAAGTTTAAAATTAATCACATATCTAGTACTATAATTACTCAATTTCGTGTAAAAAAATGTTAGTTTAGTTTATTATATTTAATGTATTATTATAGGGAATGTTTAAATGAATGTTAGAATATAATTGATGTGATCTAATGTTATAATTAACAATATTTGAGTATGTATGTGTGTGATTAGTATATACTCAACCGTCCCGAATACTTTAATTTACGTTTTTTTCATGTTTTCAGCGGTGGAAGTTTTTTATTTAAGTCACATATTTTCCACTACCGGCTTTCTGGGCCTGTTGTAGCCTCATATGC
>JBCFYV010003508.1:12067471-12129436 GCA_039000515.1 Timema cristinae | reverse complement strand
AGGTCTTCTCAATGGTCTCCACCCAATTGTTTATTGAATTCTCAGTAGTAAAACTGACATTTAGTAAAGTTGGTTCTAGATTAAAATCGATTCCCCGACTATAAATATCAGTATTCACAAATTTATACCTCACTTAAATAGTTTTCATAAATAGTTGTTGTTTATAAGCTACATCCCTCTCTATATAGATTATCCTTGTCATAAATTATTTACGATGCTCTTTTTCTAGACAGATTAGTAAATAAATAAATTATTTAATAAATTATCAATATTAAATCGCTACTCCACATAGTTAAAGAAATTAAAGTTGTTTCTATCAGAGAGTTTGAAAATGTATTCCATAGGGAAATACCATATAGTGGTTCCAATTAGCTAACACAACTTCAATATTGTTTTTGTTAATTTCTGTAATGACTTAAAGTGGCGTTTATTATTTATATGAAATAAAAATATAATTATAAACTCCTCGCATAGAGCTGTGCGTCAGAAACAATACAATTTCTGCTAATTTTCTAAATTGAATCAATTGAATTTTAAGTGAATAATTTATTATCATTTTAATATAGTGTTTTGGAATAATAATATTTTAGCATTCATAATTTCCTATTTAAAACTTAATATCTTTGAATATTTTAATCAAAATAAGCTAATTTATCTATTTATAGTACACTTTACCTACTAAAACTCTCTTCATGTTCAAATAATAACCAGAACAAATATAAATAAAACTTAATCCTTATGGCAAATAACTTTCTAGAAATTTAATACTTAATCACGCGTATAAATAGGTCACTGCATTGAATATATTTAGTAAAAAATTTAGAGTGTCGTTAATTTATTGTGTCCTAATAGTACACGAAATATTATTAGTAAATAACTGTTGGTGTTTATACATTTTTTAAATATTGTTTAATCAATTAATTAAACTATAAGATACACATTAGAGTATAAATTATTTTTTTAGAGGTTATATTTAAGTACCTGAAAGTTTTAATATATTAGTTTAATGCTGTAATCTTTATAATACTTGATAATCCACAATTTGTTTATAGTCGTATTTCCATTACTCTCTCCAACTAATAAATCTTCCTATAATAAAGTATGACACAAAATATTTTTACAATAAATAAATCGCTTTATAAAATGTTATTTGATAAATAATAATAATATTAATAATAATAATCATAATAATAATATTAATAATTTAAAATTGTTTTTACAAGATTACAACCCGCCTTGGTGGCGTAGTTTTTAACACGCTATTTTCATATTGAGCTAAACTGCTGAGGACGGGGAGATTGAGGTTCGAATCTCTATCAGGTGAACTGGGTAGGTTTTTCTTAAATGGTTTTAAACTCTGCTCCTCACAAATGTGGTTTCACTTCCTCTATATTCAACCTTCCCAATTACTAACCAATTAGTGTAATTAGTACTTGTGCGTCTAACAGGAACGGGTATTACGACGCGGTGATAAGTATAATTAATATTATTTTTATTGATATTACAGCGTTCAAACATAATATCAATAGTCTCTCTTATATGTAAGAACCTGACAGTTGTAAAGGAAGATCATAAATCTAGTGTAATATCGAGATGTTAATCTAATAAAAAGAAACTTTATTACATATCTTTCGTAAATGTCTTCTTTGGTTATTGCACTACTCTCGCACTATACTAAACTGCCGAAAATTGGAGACTGTGGTTCAATCCCAGTTGGGTGTACTGAGGGTGGTTTTCCCTAAATATTTTTCCACTCTCTCTATCTCTCTCTCTATCTCTCACGCGAATGAGGGCTAACTTCATCTAAATTCAAATTATCTAATCTTTAACAAATTGGTGTAGTCGGTATTTAGGCGTACATCCTGAACGGGTAATAGGCATGGTGCTAAAAATAATTAAATCTGTCAAGTTCTATTTATTTAGTGTTACTTTATCCTGATATGAAAAAATATAGTAGCGGATCTAATCATGAAAATATTTAGCTTCGAGATTATAATGAATCTAAATGTTTTATGTGTGTCAACACCCCCCCCCCCCCTAAAAAAATTGATCTTACAATTATGTTTGTCCTTATAATATATGACTGTCAGTCGTAGTTCCCTGGCCTGGTTTGATGGATTTTCTTCAAACTTGACACATTACATTTTTTTTTAAATTGTGACCATAAAGCTAGTATACTGAAAAGTGATTTTATTGGATTCCAAATTCTTCAATAATTGCTCAAAAGATTTTGATTACATGGATATAAAAAAGGGATTGACCACTCAAATACCAATATTTATTTGTTTTTGGGAAAAAAAACTTGTTAAAGAGTAGTTTACTGATGAAAATTTTTTAATTTTTGAAATATCTTGAAAATAGCTTGCAGGATTTTTGTTAAAATTGTTGTGCATCTATTCTTAACTACTTATATAAGGATTTAAATCTTGAACTGTGATACGTCATTGGTTGTTGAATATATTAAATAAATTTAGTATATATGTACGTATGAAGTGGGTGTCACTGTCACAGAGTGACAAATATTGACAGAAAATAGACGGATTTCATCGAGCATACATTCAATTGTCATACTTTCAGCTTCTGGCATACATTAAGCCATCCGGTATACATTCAACCATCTGGCATACGTTCAGCCATCTGGCATACATTCATCCATCTGGCATACATTCAGCCATCCGATATACATTCATCCATCTGGCATACATTCAGCCATCCGGCATACATTCAGCCATCTGGCATGTTTTCAGCTATCTGGTATACATTCAACCATCTGGCATACATTCAGCCCTCTGGCATACATTCATCCATCTGGCATACATTCAGCCATCCGGCATACATTCAGCCATCTGGCATGTATTCAGCTATCTGGTATACATTCAACCATCTGGCATACATTAAGCCATCTGGCATACATTAAGCCATCTGGTATACATTCAACCATCTGGCAAACATTAAGCCATCTGGAATACATTCAGCCATCTGGCATACATTCAGCCATCTGGCATGTATTCAGCCATCTGGCATGTATTCAGCAATCTGGTATACATTCAGCCATCTAGACTACATTCAGCCATCTGGCATGAATTCATCCATCTGGCATATATTCGGCCATCTAGACTACATTCAGCCCTATGGCATGCATTAATCCATTAGGCATACATTCAGCCCTCTGGCATGCATTAATCAATTAGGCATACATTCAGCCATCTGGCATACATTCAGCCATCTGGCATACATTCAGCTATCTGGCATACATTCAGCCATACGGCATACATTCAGCCATCTGGCATACATTCAGCCATCTGGCATACATTCAGCCATCCGGCATACATTAAGCCATCCGGCATACATTCTTGCCATCTGGCATATTTCAGCCATCTGGTATACATTCAGCCATCTAGACTACATTCAGCCATCTGGCATGCATTCATCCATCTGGCATACATTCAGCCATCTGGCATACATTCAGCCATCCGGCATACATTCAGCCATCTGGCATATATTCACTTCTAGAATACATTCAGCCATCCGGCATACATTCAGCCATCTGGCATACATTCAGCCATCCGGCATACATTCAGCCATCTGGCATACATTCAGCCATCTGGCATACATTCAGCCATCTGGCATACATTCAGCCATCTGGCATATATTCAGCTATCTTGGCATAAAATTCAGCCATCTGGCATACATTCAGCTATCTGGCATACATTCAGCCATCCGGCATACATTCAGCCATCTGGCATACATTCAGCCATCCGCATACATTCAGCCATCTGGCATACATTCAGCCATCTGGCATACATTCAGCCATCTGGAATACATTCAGCCATCCGGCATACATTCAGCCATCTGGCATACATTCAGCCATCGGCATACATTCAGCCATCTGGCCTGCATTAATCCATTAGGCATACATTCAGCCATCCGGCATTCATTCAGCCATCCGGCATACATTCAGCCATCTGGCATACATTCAGCCATCTGGCATACATTCAGCCATCCGGCATACATTCAGCCATCGGCATATATTCAGCTTATTCTGGCATACATTCAGCCATCTGGCATACATTCAGCTATCTGGCATACATTCAGCCATCCGGCATACATTCAGCCATCTGGCATACATTCAGCCATCCGGCATACATTCAGCCATCTGGCATATATTAAGCCATCCGGCATACATTCAGCCATCTTGCATACATTCAGCCATCTGGCATACATTCAGCTATCTGGCATACATTCAGCCATCCGGCATACATTCAGCCATCTGGCATATATTCAGCCATCTGGCATACATTCAGCCATCTGGCATACATTCAGCCATCCGGCATACATTCAGCCATCTGGCATATATTCAGCTATCTGGCATACATTCAGCCATCCGGCATACATTCAGCCATCGGCATACATTCAGCCATCCGGCATACATTCAGCCATCTGGCATACATTCAGCCATCTGGCATACATTCAGCCATCTGGCATACATTCAGCCATCCGGCATACATTCAGCCATCTGGCATACATTCAGCCATCCGGCATACATTCAGCCATCTGGCCTGCATTAATCCATTAGGCATACATTCACCATCTGGAATACATTCAGCCATCTGGCATACATTCAGCAATCTGGCATACATTCAGCCATTCCGGCATACATTCGCTAATCAGCCATCTGGCATATATTCAGCTATCTGGCATACATTCAGCCATCCGGCATACATTCAGCCATCTGGCATATATTCAGCTATCTGGCATACATTCAGCCATCTGGCATACATTCAGCTATCTGGCATACATTCAGCCATCCGGCATACATTCAGCCATCTGGCATACATTCAGCCATCTGGCATACATTCAGCCATCTGGCATACATTCAGCCATCGGCATACATTCAGCCATTATGGCATACATTCAGCCATCTGGCATATATTCAGCCATCTGGTATACATTCAGCCATCTAGACTACATTCAGCCATCTGGCATGCATTCATCCATTGGCATATATTCGGCCATCAAGACTACATTCAGCCCTATGGCATGCATTAATCCATTAGGCATACATTCAGCCTCTGGCATGCATTAATCCATTAGGCATACATTCAGCCATCCGGCATACATTCAGCCATCTGGCATACATTCAGCCATCTGGCATACATTCAGCTATCCGGCATACATTCAGCCATCTGGCATACATTCAGCTATCTGGCATACATTCAGCCATCCGGCATACATTCAGCCATCTGGCATACATTCAGCCATCTGCTATACGTTCAGCCATCTGGCATAAATTCAGCCATCCGGCATACATTCAGCCATCTGGCATACATTCAGCCATCCGGCATACATTCAGCCATCTGGCCTGCATTAATCCATTAGGCATACATTCAGCCATCCGGCATTCATTCAGCCATCCGGCATACATTTAGCCATCCGGCATACATTAAGCCATCTGGCATACATTCAGCTATCTGAAATACATTCAGCTATCTGGCATACATTCAGCTATCTGGCATATATTCAGCCATCCGGCATACATTCAGCCATCTGGCATACATTCAGCCATCTGGTATACATTCAGCCATCTAGACTACATTCAGCTATCTGGCATACATTCAGCCATACGGCATACATTCAGCCATCTGGCATACATTCAGCCATCTGGCATACATTCAGCCATCCGGCATACATTCAGCCATCCGGCATACATTCAGCCATCTGGCATATATTCAGCCATCTGGTATACATTCAGCCATCTAGACTACATTCAGCCATCCGGCATACATTCAGCCATCTGGCATACATTCAGCCATCCGGCATACATTCAGCCATCTGGCCTGCATTAATCCATTATGCATACATTCAGCCATCCGGCATTCATTCAGCAATCCGGCATACATTTAGCCATCCGGCATACATTCATCCCTCTGGCATACATTCAGCTATCTGGCATACATTCAGCTATCTGGCATACATTCAGCTATCTGGCATATATTCAGCCATCCGGCATACATTCAGCCATCTGGCATACATTCAGCCATCTGGTATACATTCAGCCATCTAGACTACATTCAGCTATCTGGCATGCATTCATTCATCTGGCATATATTCGGCCATCTAGACTACATTCAGCCCTATGGCATGCATTAATCCATTAGGCATACATTCAGCAATCCGGCATACATTCAGCCATCCGGCATACATTCAGCCATCTGGCATACATTCAGCCATCCGGCATACATTCAGCCATCTGGCATACATTCAGCCATCCGGCATACATTCAGCCATCTGGCATACATTCAGCCATCCGGCATACATTCAGCCTTCCGGCATACATTCAGCCATCTGGCATACATTCAGCCATCCGGCATACATTCAGCCATCCGGCATACATTCAGCCATCTGGCATACATTCAGCCATCTGGCATGCATTCAGCCATCTGGAATATATTCAACCCTCTGGAATTCTTTCAGCCATCTGACAAAAAGCTCCATTATTCAAGACCTCTGGGCTTTACCTTCTGTTTTAAAGGAATACGAAGAATAACACTAAAACAAGGACTATATCAGCTCTCTCTTGAAATGAGAATCCATACTTATTTTATTTTTAACGTTTATTAGCAAAAAAACTACAACATTTAATGAATAAAAAGCAAGACTGGACACTATTGGAATTAAAACGAGTAAACTCACCGCTGCCCCATTCAGCAGTTTCGTCTCACTGATGTACTACCCGCAAAAAAATAACATTTCACAATGAATTTAACTGACCAACTTAGCGAGTGAAAATCATGCAAGACTGAACTGTGCATTATCGTGGGGCATGTTGGGAACATTGTGGCGCGCATGCGCAAGAAGGGGGTGATGTGTTATTATTTATCTAATTTGAATCTACAACTACTTCTACTACCCTCTTTCTTCAATTGTTTTACCTTACCCTCTCTATCTAGTATTCCTCTATCTTGTTGTTCTTATATTTTCTTGTTCAGGGTACCCCTTTCCCTTGAGCAAATAGTGGTTCAAAGGTGTTTTTAGATGATACAATTCTTGTTCGGTTTTGTTGAAATTGTTGGCAGAATTTTTTATTAAAAACTTAAACTTTTAAGCTGTTATGTTTAAATATCTGTTCAATTAATATTAATTTTAAAAACTATGTCAAAAAGTTTACTTCAGTATTTAATTTTTGGGAGTAAACTCCATCGGTCGATGTATTCAAATTTGATTTTACAAGACCCGGGTTTGATGTTTGTATTTAAAACCATATGGTATGAGAGTTTTGTAATTTAAAAAATTAGTAGAATTATAGCCTTTTAAATCACCATGAAAGAAAGGTTAGTAAATTATAGCCTGTGTGACATGAAAATCTTGTATTGTCTTAAGAAAGAAACATTAGTAACCTATAGCTTCTCTGGCATGGAAGTTTTAAATTACCATGAAAGAAAGGTTAGTAGCTTATTGCCTGTGTGGTATGATAATCTTGTATTGTCATGAGAAAGAAATATTAGTAACTTACTGATTTTGGTAATATTCTATACTACTTGTTAGGGGTAATCTTTTATAATATTCCATTATATTGGTTGTTAACCAATTCAGGGTTATTGATATTTCCCGCAACTATTGTTTTTGTTGTAATATCCACCCCACACACACACACACACACACACACACCACACACACACACACCACAAATATATATATATATATATATATATATTTATTTATTACTATTCAGTATTTAATCTCTCTTTATTCAATATCAATAAATAAAATGTTATTTTTTGACATATTTCTTTATATCAAATATTCATATGTTATATCCTTCACTGGTAACCATAATATATATAATATCCACATTACTAAATAGTTGAAGAGTGAGTTTAGAGAAACAGAAAATGAATAGACCTGAATACGGCCTGTTTACTTTTGGGATTATCCTATCGTCTACTCTGCAATTATTATTTCCTTTTTTTTATTCTTAGTTTTGTTGTGCACCAGCTTTATTCGTTGGGAAATCAGGGCGGAGCTACAATCCTGCGCCACTCTGCTCTTGCAGAGTGATCTTGAAAGGATATATATATATTTACATTGTTATTTTTGTTTTGTTTGATGAACTCATCCTCGGCCATGGACTCCGCCACTGGAACAAGTCGGATCGCTTCAAAATCCGATGTTTACACGACGAAGTTTGTACTCCATGGCATATTTTACACTACTGAGCTCGTCTCTTCACCTAGCCTTTTCACCTACTCATAATGTGAGGCACAGCGTTTATGCAGACCCTCTTTATTCTACTGATTTTAGAAATTTCATGTAATTTTTCTCGGGAATTGAGGGCTCAAAGTATTTTTTATCAAAGAGTATTTTCTACTTACTTGGGGAACAGAATAGTATGGTACACTCCGTATCCGTGAATTTCCAGACAACCTGTATATATTAACATAATGGTAAATATTACCTAGCATTCTTAATACTACAACATATCCATAACCTGTTTCTATTACGGTGTTTCTTATAATCACATGGTCTATAAATGATATATTATTATCTATATCCTAGAGCTAACATGAATTGAATGGGTAATAATAAAGTTAAAATATGCTAAGTAATATAACGGAAGTGGTGGCTAAAGTTAGTCTCCTGTACACATATTATATCAGCTCTAACACGTTTTGAGTATAAAGAAAGCATGTAATGTTAGAAATAACTGTGTATTCCTCGTGTATTAAGAGTGATAGCAAAAATAAGAAAAATAGAAACCCACTTGTGCCGTTATATCAATTAATCATTAGATGTTTTGAAACTTAATACCTGATTCTTGCAGTTACTTTTCAAATGTAACCATTATTTTCATCTTAAATTTGACTTTTAACAATCCCTATAGGACAATGGATTCTGCAACATGTCTGTTAAGTCATTATTTTTTTGGGGGAACTCACACACTACTACAACAGCGTTTTTAAAACCTTTGTTTTTAAAAAAAACCTTGAAAACCTCTCTTTAGTCAAAAACTATTATTTGTATTTAAATTTAATATTTGGCTTAGTTCATCAATACTTGATGCATCTTTGTCTTTTAATTTTTATATCAGTGAGCTCGAAGCAAATGTTGACACAACGAACCAATAATCATCAGAGCCATTGCTATGTTTACAGCTTGACACTATACACCGTATTTAATAATATTCGATGTCTCCTAAAGAACATTGATTTTATTTATTTTTTCCGTCAATAGAGCTAATATTACTAGGCTTTTTTTAGCACCACGTCTTACTACTCATTAGGGTTATACGGTTATGTAATAATTACGCTTGTGATTTTAGAGAATATAAAGGTTATATTAATAGAAAGTGTACCCACATTTTCTTGGAATGAAGGTGGAAAAAGTTTTATAAAATCATTCTGGGTACCGATATTCGAACCTCAATATCCCCGTCATTTTCAGTCCAGTCTACAGCGCGTCACACCACGCTGCCACCGAGGAAGTTCTAGGTGGTTTAAGAGCTCCCTAATACTATCCTCCTAAACCATATGAGTGTCACTAACTTGATTTGTTCACTCTACAGCATACTGTAGTACATTATCAGTTCCACACTCCCAAAGACTAACCATCTTTGATCTCGAGTTTATGTTGTTGTTGCTGCTGCTTTTGTTTTTGTTTTATCATTGAAAGTTTCTGAGAGCGATGTTTAGGTACAGCGAGTATGCTAACAGTTGGTACATAGTCGACATATGGCACACTGACCGATTGAATGGGGTCAGCGCCACCTCTGGCCTCAGTCAACCGCTTCATTTTGCTAGTGCCAGCGACATCTCTGATGGTAGTATTCCAGCGAGGCTCTCTTGACCACTCGGTGGCCGACACATATTTGAACAGTTCCTCACCACGTGTTCGAGAAGAGATCACCAACAAAACTTAGCATCATCGGTGGACAAATATAATCATCATAACATATTTTCTATGGACACTCCCCCAAATTCTAACCTTTTATTAACACTATCCTCATTTACCATAAACGAACACACTAGTCCACCACTCATGTTAGACTCATAATGAATATTATGTGGTCATATAATATTACCTACACTACACTAATCAAATAACCAACCAATACTCTACTAGGAACAATAGTGTCCCAGCCTGTTCGACGATATTTCATGTCTTCTATGTTCCAAAACCGCCCACTTCGGTGAACGTCACTCATTGGAGAGCCACAAAACACTAGCCATCAAAGATTACTAATACATAGATATAACAGAATATCCTTGAGGTTAATATAACAAAACATTCCTCGCATAGAACAACGCCACACACGCGTCTTATCGCTACGAAAGAAGACGACAGACCAAGAGACGGATATGGGGACAACCAGAATTGTAAGATCCTATTTCTATATTATAGCTACCTTACAGGTAGAGAAAGTATTGTGATCGTAAAAATAACTGCACTCCAGATTTTGATGAATGTCAACGTTTCATGATGCCACAAATTCAAAAAAGTTGTTTTTGTAATGCCATCTGTCTGTCTGCCTGTACCTCGGGCTAGAACCTAAACTATTTTATCAATTGGGCTAAAACTTGGTATCTAGGTTTTTCATGGGTTGCCTCAAGGGGTTTCGAAAATTTTATATACTAACCTTAAAATTAAGCGTAGTTTCATTAAGGTCGAAAAGAGAATAAATCGATTTTATCAAAATTTGTTTTATGATTCATAAAAATAACAGTACAGCAGGATTCCCATCTCTATCCGATAAGTACTTTTTTTGGTTTAAGGAAACAAACAAATGAAATCGAACGTAAAAATAAATCATAATTATAGGTATGCAGATTTGTCTTGAAAATACTCTCTCTTAAAAGGGTAAACTCACTTTTAAAATAAGAAACAACCTTTAATATTAGTTTAAAAATGGGTTAAATGTTCGAATAAAAACTTTCATAAATGGATTAATCTCAGTTATTTTAAATAAACATTATGATTTACTGTTTTTAAAAGAATCTTTACAATTATACCATTTGTGTTTCAATAAGTCATTTAGCCACCCCTAGATTATCTTATCTTCCGAAACGTTTTATTATACGAATGTACTAAAGAAGATTTTTTTTTTTGAAAGTATGGTAAAAAATTATTGCTCTCTTTATTGAAACAATTAAAGTAGAGCCCGAACGACTTAAAATTCAAGCCACAATCAAAGTTGCCAAAAGTAGCTCTACAAATACGCTAAAAAAAAGTTAAATCATAGTTAATTTGTAACAGGTGTAACAGACATTATAAATTGTTTAATAAACGTCAGCGTATGTTGATGCTTTGTTGTGGCAGAAAAACACGTGATAGGAGGTAGAGTCTGGAATGGTTTACACTCTGTTTTCATAGAACCGTTAATAAATAAAATAGATCGGTTTCTATCTCCCCCCTTACCCCACCCAGCCCCCCAGTCAATGCTAAACATGTTGTTGTTCTAGCTAGCGGTTCCCCTCGTGATTGTAATACGACTCTTTCGGCTGTGTAGAATGTTGAATAAAACACAAGTTATTCTGTAGCTTGGCGTTGGTATTCTCGTAGTTAAATAATTGATCCTCAAATAGCGTGCCTGTCCATCATTATAAGGCACAGCAGGGCTACGGCTTGAAATATAAAACCAAATATGTTAGCTAAATGCTACATTGAGATCTAAACTGCTTGAATACCACTACGCTTTCACTAAATAGTAACAGCTTGAAAATAGATAGCAGTAGATAATACTGTATGCTATAAATAATATTCAACATCTAAGCTAAACTTGGTTTACGTTCAGTATATAGAAGTAGGTCTATATAATGTTTCTACAGTTGGTATACTGTGACGTATTTTCCAACCAGTAGGTTTTCCCTACTAAACTGTTTCCTACCCTTCATTCACCAAATGCGGGTATATTTTCCTAAACTATACTTATATCACTCATGACCATTTAATGTAAATATGTGGATAGAAAGATGGGTGCACACACATGAAAATAGTTTATCTAAGACATAGATAAGCTATGTCGTGTTAAATATGCAAATATATATTATATTATTAAACCGGGTGACTTGGTGGTCTAGGGGTAAGGTGTCAGACTTCAATGTTGGGGTTCGGGGTTTAATTCTCAGTCCCGGTACAGATTTAACTGATTACCAAACCTTTCCCTTCACCTCTGACAAGAGTGTATTAATCACAACTTGTGAATGTGTGGAATGCAAGGCCTCACCGTGGTTCGGATCCCACGTTAAATTGTAGGTCCTCCATTCATCTCACAATCAACCTACCATTATTAGCGTAGGTATGTACAACCAGAACGGTATTAAGACACGTGCTAATTATAATATTATTATTAAACCAATATAATATGTATATTTACTGACACTAATAAAACACATTTTGTATTTTTCTCTTTTATATGTGTGTCTGTATTTCAAACATTTTATATAACATATTATATTGGGTGTTCTTTTTTGGTTGGTTAGATTTAGTAATTTTAAAAGGAAGTTTTTAAATTATTTGAATAATATAATTTTCCTATGTTATATTTGAATGAAAAGTCACGCTAAAACCTAGTGAGCTCTACCAATATTATTACCTAAACTATAAAAACGCTGGTGTTTATTTTAAATGTTAGCAGATATTCAGGAGGAAGATACTCGGATATCCACAGGATTCAACTAACAAATCTTAGAGCCAACAACTATTAGATAAGTCCCTTCAAAAATTACTATGGAATGATTTTAAAAGATACAGTAGTTTATATTCTTTCAAAAATTAGAAATTTTGAAGGCATTTAAGAAATTAACCATCTTGGACTGACGCTAAAAATAATATGCTATTGCATTTTTGCAACGACCTATATTGTTCTAAATAATAAACAAAAACACATATTTTAATACATAATATTATTATTGCACTAATCAATATTGTTAAATACATATTTGAATAAAATTTTATCTTTGTATATTTTATTAAAAGAAAAAGAAAATGACAAAAAATGTTAAATTATTATCAAAACATACCTTTAGAAGACCTTTTTTTGTACCTTGAGTTCTTTCTTCAACTCGTATAATAAGTAATCGAAAAAAATATATATTTTGGTTATAAATCAAATGTATTGGTTTTATAAAAATACCTTCCAAATTAAAATAATTGTATTTTTAATAGTATAACAGCTTTAAAATGAAAAGTTATATCATATCTCAAATAGTTGCGGACTTATAATCAAAATTGGAAATCTACTTATCTCTAAGGTACCCTAATATTGTTTGCCTGATAAATCTAGAATTGTCCTTTTGTTTTTATGTTAAAATGTCTAGATAGAAAAAATATTAACATCTTTAAGCGGATTTTGAGAAAAACGATTTTTCTCTTTTTTTTTCCCCTCAGAAAACTACCAATAAATGTATGGTAGGTATTTATTTCTAAAAATTCCACGGTGGGACCTTATTAAACCCTAGCTACTAAGTCTTAGCCCAATTGATAGAATTATTTTGGCTTTAGTCCGAGATATAGACAGAATAATGGCATCGCTTGGACCACTTAATACGTTTCAAGGGGCCTCGAAACGTCAAATTTAACTAAACATTGATTTAAAGATATTTGATGATCCCTATACCTGATCTCCAAGAGGTCGAGCAAAAGTAAAATAATCATCTTATCAAACGAAAATAGATAAGGTATACAGAATAGAATGGAAGAGAGATTATTTTGTTAAACTATGCTTTATTTAAGTGTTTTTGTTAAATGTTTAAAACTAAGTTAAATCATGTATTTAGTGGTTTTATCTCTTTCTAAGACTTACATACCTAGAGATGCCGTTCTCTTACAGGGTAGTCAAAAAACTGTGGATAGAGTTCAAAAAGCTAACAAAGTACTGAATCCATTTCCATAACTTCCTCCACAATTACCTATCCTTACATAATGCCTTCCCTCAACAAAATTTCACACACAGTCGTTGGGAGGTGCAATTTTAGCTACATTCGTAGCTAAAATACTCTTTTAAGATATACTATTAACTATTGCCAAACAATATAGGCAGGGCCGCCCTGCTTCATCTGCTTGAATAACGAACATACACTTTTCTGCTTCTATTGCTTGTAGTTCATTGAGCTCTACTAAATTGTAGTTTAATTAGTTTGTGATGACCGTGCTCATCAATAAAGGAAGGGGTAGTAGACCTGTCGCCCCTACACCAGGTCAAGCATCAGCTGTAATGATAAACAGAGATGAAAAAACAGCTATAAGCTATGATGAGCTAAAAGAGATTGAATGCAAGAATTGTAGAAAATAAGTGAGAACTGATAAATAGGGTTATTTATTATTCCTCCGTAATCCAACCTAGTAAACATTATTTTAGTCCAGTATGAATGAAGTTAACAAAAACGTTGTTTCTTTCGATACCAGAGTGTGAGTACTAATCAGTAAAAGTATCGGAAAAAAATGGGTGTGTTTACTTTTGTACGCGCGTGAGAAGTTATACTTCTTTGGCATCATTAAAATTTAATAATATATATATAATTATTCAAAAAAAATTTAGAAAATAATAAAAATATATGACATAATTTGTACTAAATATTATAAGATTCTTAATTTTAATATTTATTATTGATTATTTAATATTTTAAAAGTAAATGAATAAATTTAATAATAAATTAAAAAATTGAATTTAAGTTTATTCATTTTTTAAATATTTATTATTTTCTTAATTTAATATTCACTTTTTATTTTTATCAAAGAGTTTTCATTAAATTTGTTCATTTATTTTTATTATTTATTCAATTTAATAATAAATATTAAAAATTAATATTTTAATTTGATGTTCGATTTAAATTTTTATCACAAATTTTTATTAAATGTTTTATTAATTTTATTTCTTTATTTTGTAAATATTAAATAACCAATAATAAATATTTAACAATAATAATTTAATAATATTTAGTATTAATTATGTTGAATAAAATAAATAATACATACGGATAGTTAACCTCAATTATATTGGAGCACTTGAAAAAGTCTATAAGCACAATTTTTTTCACTAATATTTACGAATAGTAAATAATATTAATCAAAATATTCAATTTAAATCACTACTGAATATAATTTATTAGCACATATATAATTTGCACTTGTATGAAACTAAAACACGTGTTGTGAATGTAGAAACTAGAAAATGTGGATAAATATTATATATATGAAAACAGTGATCAGAGGCGACGAGCGTACCAACATGCGCGACTAACAGAGGTTCTATTTCTATTTTTTGGTAGCTTTTTTTTTTTCGAGACTTAATGAGCGGTTTAGCTTCAACCTGTTGACTTTTGTGTTACAGTGATGCGCGCGCATCTTACAATTTCACTTCTCATCATTTTTTCATAACGCGCCTAAAGAAGAATAACTTCAAAATTTTTCGAGAAAAAAATACTAGTATCGAAAGAAAATAATATATTATAGATTAGTAAGGTATCGATACTTTTTCCACATCCCTATTTATTGTTGATCATAGGATGCGTGTTGCATTATTGGACTGAGCTAACTGAAATACATGGTTCTATAGTTGATCATAGGACGTTTGACACTGTTTTGAATAAACCTATTACCTGGGGTATTTGTCTACTTCTGACTCGCATTCAAATAACCAGCCTTTGTTCAATAACTTGTTAGTTATTTAGTTTAAGTTAGATTAGTTTTGCAACACTGAAAGGGGATTGCCTTATATTTAGGTCTAGGACTACAAAAATGAAACTATATTGTATGTTGGTAGGTTAAATTAGATTATGATAGGTTATATATGAAAATTTTGAAGTAATTCCACTAATGTCTTACGCTAGGTTGGGTTAGGTTACATCAAATTATGCTATGTTAGGTCTGCAGAGTAAAAGTATGAGTTCTGTTTAGTATTATTCTATATGTTGTATAGCGATTGGTCTAAAACACCTCCTATTTACTTACTAAGAGTGTGCCAAAGGTTCTGTATGGATTGGTCCAAAGGGGTTTATTTTCGTAGTGAATTTTCCAACCCATTATCAGACTCGTATGAATACGTTAAGTAAAATAATATAATATTAATAATAATAAATATAATAATAATACAAATTATTATTATTATTATATTATTATTTATATTATATTATATAATAATAATAATTCAAATTATTATTATTATTATTATTATTATTAGCACCGCGTCTTAATACATTAAAATAATGAATCATTACATTTTAGCCAATTGTGGCGGTCATTTTTGAGCATAGGATATATTTTTTTAATGTCTCAATATTAATCAAATAATAATAGCTAGTTATAGAAGCATGGTTTTTACCAATAGGATTTATTCTTACAAAATAAATATGAACGTTTAGGAGAGGGTTTACTCATTAAAACAGTAAACCATATTTTGTTCCGCCAGTAATAAACACTGAAGATAATTGCAATCTAGTATCCACTAAAAAAAATTCCGTAATTGCCAGTCCACAAAGTCATATTATATTTGAGGATAGCCGTAAGATTTGGCTACAGCCGTGTGAAATTGTTTTACCTGGTGATCATGACCCCCTTGGAGTGACAGAGTGTTTTGTATGGGGTCGTGATGTTTTTTGAAGCTTTAGTTCTATATTTACATTTACAACTGGTTTTAATGATTGTAGCAATGTGTGACATTCCAATAGAAATGATAGTGGTTAAAATGATAGAAACTGACATGTTACTGCTAGGTTGCTTTTTGCCAATATACTCTGATAGATTCTTGCTGACCTAGATTGTTGTGAAAGCTTTGTGATCCAGCTAGCATATCATACAAGGATCCCCTGAGCTTGTTTATTGTATTTAATTATATCTTAGTGAAGTTTATATAATAATTATATAATAAATGTATAATAATCAAAACAAGCCTCGGTGGGCACCTGGGCCTTGATGTCATACTCTTGTGGTTTGAGTTCTTGGGCGTGGGGAATGGGGAGCGGTGGGTGGTGGGGGGGGATTCAGAATTTGATATTAGCCCAAGAGTACTGTAAGCAGATTTTCCTATATGGTCTTCTTTTCTCCTTCCATGAAAATAAGGTGACATTACCCTCCTACCTCTAAACATTAACTATCCAAATTATGTAAATAAATGGGGAGAGCTCAGTTGGGTACACACAATATTACCTCGGAGGGAACTGCAGGGCTTATGAATCGAAACTTTATCTTCACTTTCTCTCATTTTATTTTTGCAAATTCTCTTCGCTTTCGGCTCTATCATAATGTGGTGTTCTACTGGCAACATCAATGAACCAGTGTTGAAAAATTGGTTTTACATCCAAGATAAGAATGGGTACATGAAAACATGAGAATTGCAACGTTGTTTGTCAGTAGTAGCCATGCAGTTTCCTCAGAGATGATATCCAGTGTGTAAAATAAAATACTATTATTTGAACTTTTGTAAAATATCAAGGGGTTTCGATAGTCTAGGGTGAAAATTAGGCTTGTGAAAGGTTGGAAGCCATTAACCTGACAATTACTTAGCCACAAAAGTGAGTGAACTCTAGTTGCCCAAATAAATAGCTGGATTTGACTTTCTAGAATCCTAGTTACAACAACCGAGTCACAAGTTCAATCGTGTAGTTAAAAAGTGATATTTATATATATTACAAATATGACTGATCGGTAAACCTTTAGTTGCAGATATATTATTCCCTGATTACTATAGGTCTTAACTCTAAAAACAAGTATCCAAATAATACAATGACAACATTACTATAACATAACTAATCTCTGAACTCATCCGGTGTTTAATTGCTCATAGGCATTGCTCATATTTGAATTACCACATTAAATGCAGTTTTGTTTACAAAAGAATATTACACAGGTTTATTGGACCAACAAGGCTGTTCATTCTCAAAGAGAATTTCCACAAGTCTGGATCACCAAATAAGGTTGTTCGTGCTCAAAAAATTGTTTTATACATTTTACTGAAAGAAGATTTTGGTTCGTATCAAACCAGATGCTTTATACTTTTGTATTACTATAGTATTGATGTTTTGTTTCCAGCCAGATGTCTTAAAAGTTTGAATGAACTAATGACATTATATCTGTGTAATATGGCCCTAAAATTTAATGGTCAACATGGTTGGTTTTTGATTGTCTTGAACATTTGACTGATTGCTGTAATTATACTTCCAGGAGTTAAAATGAATGTGTTAGCTCTCTTAAGAGCAATGGATGGCATTAACCATTGCGCTAGCTGTGATAGATTGTCCTTGTGTATTCTCTTCAGAGCAATATGTGGCATTAACCATTGCGCTAGCTGCGCTAGATTGTCCTAGTTTAATCTCTTCAGAGCAATATGTGACATTAACCATTGCGCTAGCTGTGCTAGATTGTCCTTGTTTAATCTCTTCAGAGCGATATGTGGCATTAACCATTGCACTAGCTGTGCTAGATTGTCCTTGTGTATTCTCTTCAGAGCAATATGTGGCATTAACCATTGCGCTAGCTGTGCTAGATTGTCCTTGTGAAATATTCTCAGGTTAGCGAATTACATTCTTAATATACCATATTTCACTATTAATATTATTATTATTATTATTATTATTATTATTATTATTAGCACCGCGTCTTACTACCCGTTCGGGTTATACGCACTTACGCTAATGTGTAATGTTAGGGTCATTGTGAGATGAAATGAAGGACCTACAGTTTAACGTGGAATCCGAACCACGGTGGAGGTCTGACACTCCCCACATTCACAAGATGTCTTGTCAGAGATTAATGAAAGGTTTGGTAATCAGATAAATCTGTGCCGGGACCGAGGATTGAACCCCGGCCACCAGCACAGAAGTCTGACACCTTACCCCTAGACCACCAGGTCACCTACCATATTTCACTATTAAAATCTTTCCAGGATAATTATAATGTATTAAGAAGATTACTTATTGTATTTATACTAACTTTATCATGGCTGTCTTAATAGTGTGTGAATATACAAGTATATTAAATATGTCTTGTTATATATGACGCATGTATGCTTCTTATTATTTATGGATACAGTTTAAATTATATTAAAACCAGTTATGAAAATCATTACACTTATGCGTGGTACTAATGTTAATAATATTCTATTAAATCTCATCTTAAATTTGTCTTAGATACATTTTAATAATTTAAAATGTGTTAATATTGATTATCGAATGAAATAATGACATAATAAACAAAAGAGCTCAATTTTAAATCTTGTAATTTTAGATCTTGTGATCATGTTAAAATAGATATTTTTTTCTCTTTTTAATATTGATAACATAGACCTACATGTTATATAACCTATTCCACTTTAAACAGAGAATTTATTTTTATGTCTTTTTGGATGGGGGGGGGGGATCACCGTAGTTTAGGGAATGTGAAAGTTTTCCAAGTCCTAAGGCAATCATTAATCTATTTAAGTAATTCCTTTATGTCCCTGTCCTTTTCAAATAAGATTCTACGCATCTAAAAGGGTTCGGGGACTTCAACCATCAAATAGTGAAAGGAATAGAGAGAAAAACTCAAAGATACCTCGTTCACCAAAATTTAACCATCTTCATCCACTTATAACATCTGATCAAGTTTGTTTGGATTGTTGGTTAATTTATCAACGAAAGTAAAAAAAGTATTGACTCCAAAAAAAGATTGATTTTTTTCTTGATTCAAAATGTTCTACTCCATAAGTTACTATTAGGAGTAGTGAATGCCTGACAAGAGAAAAACATTCTATATTTAACTATTCAAATAATGTTTTCTTACACAAGCATATACTAGATTTCATTAGACAAGGAGACGAGATTATCTGGTGGAGTTTTGTTGGACGCCAGGCTTTATTGAATGTGTTTGTTAACAGTTTAAACTTTGTTATAAAATATCTTGTGCAGGAGTTGTATTATATTAAAAGTTTGTTACAGTTCTCATTGATATTATAGTCATATTATGATAAATTTATAATTTATACATTAATAATGTAAATATTAGATAATTCCTATTAATTTATCTGAGCATATGAAGGGCTCTGTGGTAACGTGATTTATGAAACCAGGCTCACAATATAATCAGCAAAGACAGAGAAATATAGGCTGCATTTTGGGTGGATTTCCACAAGTGGCTCATCCCTGATTCTTCCACACTCTCCTCACTGTAATGTAGCTAAAATGTTCCCACTCAACCCTTCTAGAAAATATTAGGCTTAATTAAGCTATTTAGTAACTCTTGCATTGAACTTATTACTAAAAACTAATTAAGTTATCATCATAATAAATAAAAATTGTATCAAACATGGCTTTCAAACCCGACGATAATCCAGTACTATTTGTCTAGTCAATGCAGATCGGGGAAGAATGATCAAATCTGCTACGGAAGATGGGTCGGTTCACTGAAAGGCCACCAAGAGCCGCTTGAGTCACTCGCCTGATATAGGAAACTATAATTTTAATATTTTTATTCTCTTAAAGGTTTTATTTTTAATTTTTAAATGTGATTATTATAATAATAATGACTAAGTGTTTTAAATGTCTTAAGTTTTATTAATTTACTAGAGTAGTTATTTTACTAACTGGTCTGAGCGTTGTATCGAGAAGCTTTGGATGAGATCACGATGTTCTAGTAGTTTCCAATGCTTTCATAGAGTTGTTATAACATGAATGAAACCTTGATTATCAAGTATAAATTGAGTTTGGTCAGTTCTGTTGACATTAATTTTTGTTTATTTACATTCTCTCTCGTTCAGTAAATATATATATGATTTGTCATATTTAAGATGTTTTAAATAACTTTCGGCCTTTATAGATGAACATGTATAGGTAGGTTAGTCAATATGGTTGTAAAGATTTGATATATCTATTATAACTAAATCACTTTTGGAATTTATAAAATAAAGTAATAAGTTTCTTTGCGAATGTGGTGACTAAGACTATCTGGATCGAGGACGACAATACCAGAATGCAATGCGTGGATTCTAATAAGAAAATATGTTTCAGATTGGTAATTAATTAATGTGAAGTAAAAAGTCACATACAATTAGATATTTTCTTGAGTTCAGGAAAAGAAACCCCAACATTTGAAAGAAAACATATCTTGGAACCTAGTAAGTGTATTTCCTTAGTTGACCTGCCAATGTATCAATCACAGAATCAGAAGTTTCGTCAAGAAGTTTTTTTGTTTGCTATGTTTTAACCATCTAAACGAAGTGGAATCTAAATGAAGATTTATATTTTACAACTTATCAACTCACGTTGAGGGAGGACAGCTTTACATGGGTGTATGGCTAAAGTAGGCTACTCATCTCGGTGGAAATTTATTTCTTATTGAAAGTAGCTAAAATCTAAAGGGATAATCATCCAATAATTAATAAACATTTGATAAAATAACAAAGGGAATATACTATGAATTTTTAAGCGTCACTTCTAGATCCATTTTGGAGATAGTAAAGGAATATGTCTAAATAATACATAACTTTTTTCTAAATACCTTTAAACATACCCCATTAATAAATCTCTATAACAATTTATTGTCCCTACACCTGAAATCAATATAAATTTTATTTAATTAATCAGTTTGGATCATTTTATTCTTACATAAACTTTGTATCTGTTGTCGTAGAGATGATCCATAAAATATGTATATGAACCATTGTTTTGTTTTGTTTTATGAGGGTATATTTTGTCAGCTGTATTTTATTGTTGTAATAATATTTCCCATTTATAAATTTACTGCCTATTGCAACTGCATAATAGCCTTTGTACAATCAATCAAATTACCCTGGTACAATCAACTAAACAACAAATTTCACATTAGGTCTGATTATTTTTATTGTCAATCCCAGTTATGTGTACATGTACATAGGTCCTGCGACACCTGGTGGTCCCGAGATCAGTGATCGTGTCTATCGGCGATCTCTGAGTAAGATAATCACTTTGAATGACGTCCCACACATTATAAATTTATTCTCTCTACGCCCTGGTAACAGTCGACTCTAGGATAGGGTGTACGGTAGGGTATTTACATTATGTACCTAATTAGAAAGTGAGCTTTAGGGAAAACTAAAAGCATTAATCTTAATAAAGGATGGAAATCCATTCTAAAAGAGAACAATATAATATTGGGTAATATGAAATAAAGCTTGAGTTCTTACTCAGAGTTTATACTCATAAGTATGAGCACTTAGTAAGAGTATATTCTCAGAACAACTAGTACAAAATCTTTCTGGTAAGAATAAAAAGAGTCTACCTCAATCTAGTAGATACTCACTTGCACTGCCTTCTTGATCGTTTGAAACTGAGTAGATACTCATTTTTGTGTATGCCTGTCAGTTGTTTATGTGTCAACATAACCTCAACTACTGTATTCTTATCTGTCTGCTAGTATAGGTTTTATTTTACATTTTGTATTATTGGAAAACATTCCTTCGGTAACTTTTGCAAATATTTTAAGGGAACATACTATTCTATTAAATAAATCGCAATTGCCGACAGTAAGAGGGGGAAATCTGCAGCTTTAAATATATTTGAAGGATTTTCTTCACAAGGTTTAGGACTACTATTATACAAGTACTTATTTAATTTAATGCCAAAAATCTTATTTCCACATAAAACTTTACCCACAGATTCATAACCCTCTGGTAGAGCTTATCGTAACAACACCATTAATTAACTTTTATAAAGTATTTCTCTATTCTTACTGTGATCAATAAATAACTTTTTCTAATTTTTCTAATTATTTTGTTAACATTTTCCCTTAACTATTATACTGAAACAGTTTGATTGAAGTAACTACTATATTAACCTTACATAAACACCAGATTATATTAGATTAGATTAGATTATAAACTGATAAACAATTTCATAAATTTAAATAATTAAGTTGAAAACTCTGCAACAAAGAGTTTAACAAAAACAAGTTAACTGAGATGTTCTATGATTTATATACATCAATCAAAACACTTAATTACTAGTAGATTATTTCTGCTAATTGATTTCGCCTTGCTTCACCATTCTGCCTGATATTTGGTACAGCTGCTATATCATCCTCATTTCCATCTTCCACTAATGCCAAGTTTTCATCAAATGTTGGAAAATCATGTTCCGGATCGTTTAAGTATTTTGCTATGTTGTGTAGGACAAAAGAGCATATGATGAGTTTTGGTATTTTGATTAAAGATAAACGAATGGTATGCTGTAGAATTGGGAAACGTTGTTTCAGTTGTCCAAAACAGCGTTCAACAATCACTCTTTCTTTAGTGATACACCTGTTATAGGCCATTTCTTGTGGTGTTTGTGGATTTCTATATGGTACCATAAGCCATGGTGCTATACCATAACCAATCTCTGCTAGAAGTAGTGTGCATTAACCCCATTCCGACTTATTGTTGTCTGGATTTCGGAAGCTCTCCAAATTCTGGAATCATGCACAGCTCCAGGCCATGATACATCCACACTAGTGAAAACTTCCTTGGCGTTGCAGGTAGCTTGCACATTAATACTTGCGTAGCCTTTTCTGTTGATATATTCATCGCCAAAATCCTTTGGCTTGTTAATTTTAACATGAGTGCAGTCAATTGCATCTACTGCTGCTGGGAAATTATATCTATCTTGCCAATCTTGTTTTGCAGCATCAAAATCCCTTTCAGTCTGAGGAAATTTTATCCAAATTGGAGCTTTAGCTACGATGGCATCCATAACCTCAACAATGTTTTTGGAAACAGTTGTTTGATGTATACCTAGGTCTTCTCCAATGCCAACTTGAAACCCAGGGTCACCTACCAATATTAAAAACGCCTTAAATTTAATTATGTTCTTAATGGCACCTCCTATTGTTTCCACTTTCTCTGGCCCACAAAAATATAGGTTTAACCAATCCCCATTTACTTTTGTGAAACGATAGAAACTTTTGAAGTTTATAGAATCTGTATATTTTTCCACAGAGAACTATATTATTAATAAATTCAGCCATTTGTCTTGAGGCTTAACCTTCAACTTTGCCTAGATCAGCAAATACTCACAATTGAGACTGCTACTAATCACACTCAAAAGAAAATTAGCATAAACTCATCAAAGTGAGAATATACTCTCCTTTATTCTTACCAAACATGAGTATCTACTCTCTGAGAGCTAGCAGTTGAGTATATACTAGTATGCTTCCATGTTGTGAGTATATTCTCAAAAATTGAGTATATACTTAATAGTTTTATTCATACAAACTTAAGTATTTACTAAAAAAAGTTAAGTTTATACTATAAACTCATTTTTATTCATATTGCCCAATGTATATTGCGATGAAGCGGATGCTCAAGAAAAGCTCATAGTCAAAGATGAGGCCAGACTGCACGAGGGTTTTCCTACATAATTTAATAGGACACAAAAGAGAACCTTGCATAAAACGCAATTGTTGTGAGTTTATTATTACTTTTATTATTTTGATTTTATTTCACAATAATTAGTAAAAACATAACTTTCAAACTCTTTATTTTATTTGTCTGAGGGTAGGGTTTCTTGTTAATTAACAAGCCACCCACCCTCAATTAAATAAGTCCTTACTCAAATAATAGGTATAAAGGCAAACAAAAGAGCTTAAATATTTTAAAACACTCCTTATTTTGAAAATATTTATTTAAATATTTTTGTTTGTTTGTATTATAAATAAATTAAGGCTTCCAAGAATTAATGTTATTTTAATATTTGTAACACAAATTTAATTAAAAATTGCTTCGTTTAACAAATTAGAATCACGAAACTCAATTTTTTCATTTGCAAATATTTTTTCTTAATCAAATGTTTTTTCTGAATTTAAAAATAATCAAAATAATACATTTAAAATTAAAGTATTGAATCAATAATTATAATAATATGTTTAAAAAAAATATTTTTATTGAATCAATAATAATTTAAAAATTAATAACCATTGTTATTGTTTCAAGCGTACGAATATTTATATTTAAATTATCAAAGGTATACATTATTTATGTTTTATACTTTACTTCTCATAACTTTAACCAAACCATTACATTGTGAATCCAATCCTAGACTCTTGATTTACCCAGCGGTTATAGGCACAGGACTGGCAGATGCAGAAGAATGGTCGGATAACGCTTTAAATCAACCTTACTTACACTCTGGTATTTGCAATCATTAAGTGTACGTATCTATCACAAATTAGATTAGTTTTATGTATGCTATTTAATAAATTAATTCTTAAAAAAAAGAAGGTAGTTGTGTATCCAACGACAGTGTGAATCTTGGTGATCCATTTATAATAAATCTAACATTGTGTGATAATGTAACATTACGTGGTATAATGTTACAACTGGACCCCGACCCAATACTGAAGTGATTAGGGGTATCGCAACAAAGCTTAATACCCACTCCAATAAATTCAACTCAATTAGTATCCCTACAATAGTATGTTTCTCTGTTGTAGTTCTTGTAGGCTAAGAAGACATAATAAAACAATGCTGGACAATATATTTATTACTCAATCCAATTCTAAGTATTAATTTGTGCATGTACTTACAATACTAATCTGCTCACAATAGAATCCTGCAAGGCTGGCCGGCACCTGGACTCCTAGATTGGCGAGTGGGTCAAGGGAGATCCAGTGGGTCAACAAAGGACCCGGCACTCCGAAAGTACTAGCGAGAAATGAGCCGTGAACTATCAACGTCAACTAGAGGAAAATTATGTATCCGACCTCTGAGGGATACTAGAGGAACCTCCTTCAAAACATCGGGTGATTGGAGATATTCACGGATATTCCGATGGAGCAAGCGGAATCAACAATGGTCTACGTGACTGTTTCAAGGCATCGTTGACGTCACATGCGTGTGTTTGGTGTACTCCCACCTCCCCTCCAGAACAACAAAATCCCTATATAATGGCTGTGCAAGCATGCCATAATCGACTATTTTACGATCAACGATCGACGACAGACCATTGTCATGGACCTGGACAATGGCTGGAGAAAACTTGTAAAATGTATCAAAATCATCGCTTAGACGAGTGGAGTAAAGAACTCTAACTCTTTATTAACTTAAAACTTTTTGCAATAATATTCGGTTTCAAAATCTAACGTATTAATAGTTTGATCGTCAACTTGTCTAAATACTCTATCTTTGATATGTCACCGCTCGGGTGCTGAACTTTTGCTTATTTATTCTCGCAAATATCCTCAGTTATGTGCTGATTAGAAGTTTGACATGTTAATATTATATTGTTTGGAATTGTAGAGTATTCTATCTTTTTTTATCGAAGTAACTTTCATATTTAAAATTATGGTTTGAATTAACGTAACGTGATGTAATTTTTTATTGGAATTTGAATTAGGATGACTTTAATCTTTTGTAACGTAAGATATATTAGAACTGCTAAAGTTTTGTTAATTGATGGAACTGTTTGTTCCATATTCTAAGTCAGATCTGATAGTCCGTGGGAGTTTGGCTTAGTCTGTTAGTCAAGCCCTCACGTTTTGTAAACTCTGTTGTGTGATCGTCAATTTAAATTATATTATTTTTATGATATCGTTTTCTGTGAATCACTAAACCTTTGGAACCATATCAAGTTGCCCATTAGGCCCTTTTAATTTTGTATCGCATTTAAATATATATGCTATGGTATTGTCTCTTATAGACTGGACTATCAATATTATGATGGATTTCATGTTTTCTTTTGTTAAAACACTTGTGCAACTTTAATGATATAAAGTTGTTTGCTTCGAGCATAATTTCCAACTGTACTCATTATGATATAATGAGACAATTTTTTGTTATCTTCACTATTGTCATTTAATTGAATAAACTGCTCATATTGTTGAATCTATATATTTTTTTATAATTTCCATTTATCATGTATGTTAAGCTTATCCTCTCCCTTTTATTACTTTTTATGGCCGGGTAGTATTAGAACTCAGAGAGGGTGCAACAATAAAATTCAATCTCGTGGTTCTGAATAAAATAATATATTCGCTAGAGGTTTGATAATGTATATTATAATTTTGAATCATCGCACAAAATGTCTGATGCGTATATCTACCCTGAGATCTTCGGAAGTTTAACACTTATACAATTATTATTATTATTATTATTATCATTAGCACTGCGTCTTAATACCCGTTCGGGTTATGTGCACCTACACTAATGTGTAATGGTAGGGTGTTTGTGAGATGAAATGGAGTACCTAAAGTTTAACGTGGAATCCAAACCACGGTGGAGGCCTGGCATTCCACACATTCACAAGTTGTGATTAATACACAACACTTATAAAAGGAGGAGCGGAATTATATCTACTCTGAATGGGTACTATTGCGAATTTTCTAAAAAAAAACACATATAAAGTCTGGGTAATAGACCCAATCATAATCTGCAATATATCTGCCAAAATCCTGCATTGTATGTACTCAATTCAAGATTTTCATAAATAAACATTGTTATAAAAAGTTTGCTTTGCATCCACAAATGGCAGAAATTAAATCATAATTTAGTTTCATGATTAAAAAACTATCTACAATATCTCAATGTTCAACTCTACTTCATTGTATTTAAAATTATTATCTCACCAACGACTAACTGATTTCCACCAAATACAAAACTAAACATTCATTTTAATATTGTAACTTTAAACTCATCACACAAATGAATGATAGTATCTTAGTTAATTGACATTTAATAAGTACACTTGTGGAAAAATCAGTTTAATCATTAAGAATAAAACCGTTTCTGAACTTTTTTCTTATAAATAGTACCTATGAGCTATTTAAAGACTATCTTAGGGTTTTAAAGGAAAATTAATGGTTTATTTTTGTAATCCTAATTATGTTTGCAAATTTATTTGAGTATTTGGGGCTAGTATCCGTTGTGGGAAGTATTATTTATTTTTCTTTGACCAATTAGTATATAGTTTTTGTTTTCTGGGCCTTATATATACACAAATATAATAAACTGTGCGATTATGGAAAAAACAAATATTGTGAAAAGATTATAAATCGTAAAAACACCAAATGCCTAGGAAATATATTTGTCTGTGATAACATTATTTTGGTTCCCAAAATGTATAATGTTTTAAACTAAAACAAACCCAGCCTTAGACCAACCTAACCTAACAACCATTCATGTTGAAACCCCCATCTCCACTAAAAAATAATAATCAAGGAGGTAACAAGAGAGTTTTTTTATTTAAATAACATAGCATATGCAACTCTATGAGATGAGTGGGGCAGCTCATAACGTTAGGTGGCATAAGCTTTCACACGAATCTCAAAATTTATTTGAAATAAACATTCCAAAGAAAGGACCTGAATTAATAGGCATACAAAGGTTTATGAACCATAGAAATAGTCATCGCCAAAACAACTTTATATATAATACTCCCAAAAAAATACTCTCGCCCATAAATGGTGCCTCAAAACATATTATACAATACATCCTAAATTGACATTATTAACATCTCTATTCATTTTTCTTAAACCAGTCATAGTTTAATATACTGGCAAAACCAAACATCCTTGATATCAATAACTAATAGAGGATCATACTCTTAAAAATATATAACACCAATTTAAGTGTTCTTATTGGCAGATTTCAATTTGTTGAAATAATAAATGATATGCCTTCATCAAATTATCGGCCTCCTAAATATAAACAGGACATAAATTGTAATCATTCACCAAATAGTTAAACTTTCATTTAATTATGACGCCGACAAGCGGCCGGCACACAAATTTACTTGCGACCCAATGATGATAGAAAAGCACAATGCAAAGTGGCTGGAAGTTTAACTATCTAGAACTTTTCAGGTTCAATGATGGAATATTAACTCGTTAATCGCCCTTCTTTTAATCTGGAGGCGGCTGACAAATCAGAGGATTAATACATTATTAAATAGTATTTTGCACCTTCAGGCGGTCTCAAGCCTATCTACACGCAACGCAAATCAGGTAAATTTATTAAAGCAATTACTACAGAGGAATCTCACCATCTTGCGACCTTATCTCAAACTAACAGACCATAAACTTTAAACTGTATCAACAATATTAAATAATATATCAAAATAACAAGATGATTATAACTCTAAATGATACTAAAATAAATGGAGCTGGCTAAAGAAGCCATCTGTTAATGAACGACCAAACTGTCTATACCAAAGTGTTTGAAAACATCCGTGGGGCGGATATGCAGAAATTACGTGAAAACACAGGGACCAAATGTACCCAAAATAAAGCATAGTATCAAAGCTGAAAATATTGTTTTACTCTAACTGTAACAAGGTTTTATCTTTTACCATGCCCTTAAGAATCCAAAAATACTAAGTCTATTTAGCGTGAATTACATGACAAAAATTAAGAAGTTTTATATTTATAGAATCTGAAATGATAATTTTGAAAATGTTAAATATAATTTGAGCCGAAAGGGAATTTAGAGTATGAAGATATCAATCAACTTATAACAACGTCGCTCACCTACGAAGCCAGTATTGCAATATGTGTCAACATTACAAAATGCTACCATTATACAGTCCTTGAATTACCACGTGCTCTCAAGGCGTGCGAATAACAGGAGGAGGAGAGGGATAAGGGGTAGCATGATTTTAGAACATCCTGGGTTATACCACGCCTCTCCAAGCGTGTGTGAAAAGAAATGGACTATGAGCTTGTCAAACACAGCCGGTATATTGCAGTGAGTGCTCGTGCATATCTCGTTCATTTTTTTCGGTGTGCCCGAGGCTATCTCTAATAAGCCTCCATTAATTGACCCCGGAGATCAAAAACCTCTACCAAGAAACGTAGGCAATATTCTATCATCACATGTTTTCTTTTTATCGGCTCGTCACGCATGCGCCTGCCCTCTTTGACGGCCACCCCTTCTTACACTATCATGATGAGACGTGGTTGGCTGTACTCTCCCTCTTTCCCCTTCTCACCTGTATTGGTCTCAGTCAGGGAGTTTGTGGTTTAGGTTGGTACGAGATAATTTTAATTGCCACTACGTTTTATTGTCTAGTGCTGACCGGTCTACTAACTCTTGATTATCTACATCTTCATCACAGCAGACCATCAGAGCCAGACCATGGGTGCTATGACATCTAGGGTTGTCGATAACGGGGATGGCTGGAGTTAACCCCCACCATATTAAGTATGCTATCATCAGATCCTTCAACTGTGGGTGCTCAACTCGCACTTGAACTGCCCTACCACCAGAATTAGGATAGAGAAATACTACCTTGGAATTGTGTTTTGTTACAACCAACAAATGGGCTGATTTAACTGAACTCATTTGATGGTGCTATAGCCTTGTAAAACTTACTTCGCTCTACTCTATGCGTGGTACTTGATTGAGTTAAATGAGTTAGCTTTTGTTTAGCAATGATTGTGAGTTAGTCAGGCCTGAAAATATAGTATTAGATGATAGTTAGGCCTCCTCAGAGCCTACTGTTTGTTTTGTGAGTTAGTATGTAATGTGTACTTAGTTTCATGGGAATGCCTACCTTGAAAACCCTAACCAGCTTGGAATAGTTGGTTGCGTGAACCAAATTTTGTGGTATGAATTCATGATAGGCTTAAAATTGATTTTATTAATTTACCGGCTTGTATCCCTTAGTAAACGGATAGTATTTTTAGGATGCGGTTGCTGGGTTTAGTTAAATATAGTAACGCTGTAACATTTGGTTAATTGTGAGGCTGCCCTTACTGCAGGATAGCCAGGGGGAACGTAAGCCTACAGTAACTGGGAGTTACCAAACATGATTGTTGAGCTAATTTGGTTTGCCAGGCCTATTGATTGGCCAATTTAACCTTAATTTATTTAGTCTTGTTATTGTGCCAATTTTTGGCTTGACTTATCTACGCGAGGCCGTAATGGCTCGCTGTGTTGCTTGCATTTCTGTGCCTTTAGTCGGGCTTCTTAAGTAAAGAGCTTGTAGATGCTGAACTTCATTCTGAGTACACCATAATTGTAAAGATTTGGTCGTGAGCCCAGCAATGATCTACCACGGCTATTTCTGTGATCCCCCTATTAGGGCATATTATTTGTGCACTAGTGGAATGTGGTTAGCTCCCCCGTATTGTGGCTATGACATTTGCGTGGTATATAATTTATTATTGAAAGGAAATACATTGCTGGTTACACAATAAGTTGTTGAGAACTTTTATTTACGGAGGTAGCCGAGGGCAGTATGAGCTAGTGAGCTTATCTAAGGGAACTTGTATAGTCTACCACTCTTGTTGTTATATTATCTTTACAATGCCTAGTTCTGTATTTATTTGTATGGACCCAATTGACGGGTAGTTTTCTTGCATCCTACTAATTATCTTAATTGATTGGCTAATTTCTAATTACAATAAGCTACTCGCCTGACGATATTAATTAAAGATATCATTCATTTTCTCATAGTGCTCCGCCCAAGGTACACTGCTAGCTGGCAGTGGCCCTAGTGGCCAGCAGTCGGATGTTTGGCTGGTTCATTTATTTAGTTACTCTTGTTCCAAGGTATACCTAATTTATCAATTCATTGAAACCAAATGAACTACCATTTTCTATGCTCATGTATTTTCCTAAGTGTTATTTAATAAACTGCTATACCTTTGTATTCCTTGTTGTGTGATTAAGCATACCCTCCTTTAGTAGGTAATGGTGTGCTATACTGTAATTAAATTACTTATTACGTTGTAAAAAAAAGATACAATCAGATATAATAGCAAATAAATTATACTGTGATTTATTTTATATATTAATATTTCTCTTTACCTAGATACATTTCATGATGGTTAAAAAAAAGAGATTTATTTGACAACAAACAACAAAACTTAGTCATACAACTCTGCTCCCATCTTTGTTTTAAACTTCACTTTGACGCTGCAAATAAAAAGTGAGTTTCGCGCGCCTCTAGATTTTAAAGATATAAAGTGTGTGTACTTTTCTTTTTTTAAGTTTGGTAACCTTCTAAAGTAAGATATTTATACTTTAGCTTGCCATGATATATTATTAAGCTGCATTTTAACTTTTTTATTAATTAATGTGTATTATCATTAACTATCCCAAAATTACAAAACCTAACATTTCATCAGTTGAATGAAAATTTTAATGAAGTCGTAAAATAGCGTTAGGTCCTAATATTCCTCAAATAAGCTAGGCACTTATTTAATATTTTTGAATGCAGTATTTTTCGCCAAAGTTGCAAACCCACCCATACAGTTCAGTCAACTGTCTTTTTGCCGAATTTCTTAAAAATTTGAACTTTAACTACTTTTCAGTCGTTTTGGGGTCGGGTTTGTTTTGAATCTTTTGAACATTGTATTTTGAATCATATTTCTTTGATTTCAAGTATATTTAAAACATAACTTTAACTTGATTTCTCGCTAAGATTTAGATTTAGCACGGGAAATGAAAGTTAGTTTATTTATTGAGAATAATATTTTTATCTTGTTTAACTTTCACTATTGATGAATTATTTGACTTCCTAAGATGTTAATTATTCTATACGCAAGTCGGTTATATTGATTCTTTTTGGGATCTTTCTATTAAATCATAAAATATAATATAAAATGTGTCTACGTGACTTGTTTCATTAAGGGTACCATTTTTTTATACTAATACCATTGAATTCTTTGATAATTACTTGCCAAGAAAAGGCCTAAAGTATTTTTTCTCGTTGTTCTATAAAACATTCCTGTGAGGATTTTTAGTGATATGATTATTTATCTGGTACTATTGTATAAGATCTTGCTTACCAATTTCTGTTATGTATTTTCAACCTTTATGTTAATTTATAATACTTTTAAAATTGTCTATCGCTGCCTTCTTGTCAGCTAATATTTTGATGTATTTCTGTTAATATATAGAATCATTAAATTATTATCTTTGCTTATTTTTTTAGGGGTAAACGTTTTCCATCCATTTAATTTTAAATGTTTCTACATTATTTATTCAAAGTGAAGAGAAGCTAATAAATGAATTGGGGGCAGGGGTGTTTAAGATCTCTCAGATAATAAAATAAATGTGGAATAAATTTGAAATTTGGTACGAATTTAAAGGGACCACTTCAATTTATCATAAAGTTTTGTGTATTTTGAAATAGGACTCTCTGAAATAGATAAAAATGGATTATAAACAAAAAATATCCTTTTTGGTGGTGTAGAAAATTTAAATTTGTTAGGTAAATGGACAATTCCAGATAAACAAATAAGTCTTAAATTCGAGACTTCTGAATAGAAGTTAAAAATTGAGATAGGAAAAAGAAGTAGTATATTTACAAAACTATATAGGTTGCTTTTAAGTGTGGTAAAAAATTAAATTTAAAAGAAAGCTAAATGAACTACTCCAAATAAATAATTAAGTCTAAAAATTTTAATTGGAAATAGGAGGAGGGGATTTGTTAAAATAAATAAAGCACTTTTAGGTGTATATATAATATAAATTTGGTAAGCAAGTAGATTTACCTCTCCAGATAAATTAATAAATCTTAAAACTATAAATTTCTAGGTGGGCGTCTAAAAAATAGGTTTAGTAGTAGTGGTGGAGTTCGAAAGAACATTTTTTACAAAACTAATGTATTTAATTACTTCCCTGTGTGACAAAGAACTGAAATTTATCAAGTAGGCATAGGGCCCTGTACAAATAAATATAAAAGAGTGAACATTGTATATTTTTAAATAAAGCTCTGAAGGATCAGAAGAGGGGGAGGGGTGGTATTTAAGTTTAAAAGAGTACTTAAGGGATGTAGAAAACTAAAATTTACCAGGAATTTAATCAATCACTCCAAATAACAAAATGTGTGTTAATTATAATTGAAGGCTGTTTTGAAAACTCCTAAAATGAAATAATAAAATAATTAACAGTGTGGTAGAAAATTGACATTAAAAGGTATATATTTGAATCACCCGAATTTATCATAAATATATGAAGATTTTCTTCTTTTTTTTTCAGAAATAATAAATAATAAATGCATACAAACTTAACAGGTAGTAAAACAGGGTGCTATGGAAATAGACAAAAATAATATTTGTTATGGTATAAAATTGAAATATTTTTATAGAAGTAAAGGGTCAAAACCAATTTTACCAGAAGAGTCAACAGTTTAAAATTGTAAATATGGTTCCAGAAAATGTTCAAACTGGATAATTTAAGAACTAAAACTAAAATTAACTAAAATATGGTGATAAGGTAGAAAAATTATCCCAAAATTCTCCAAAAGTTGAAAATTTGTAGTTACAAAGAGAAATTATATAATTTTTAAAATTAAATTTTGGGAACAGAAAAGGTTGTGATGAGGAGGGTGTGTTTGATATTTCTCCAAAATAATATTTAAAAAAATTCCAATTTTCGTTGCGGAGAAAAATTATTCTGTAATATTTATAAATGGACCACCCCAAATATCATAAATGTTGGAAAATGTTAAGTTCCACAATAGAGGTTTTAGAAATGGGTGAGAGATTTAGGGGACCTTCAAAATTTCTACACTAATATAAATAAAATCATTCCCTATATGGTAGACATTTTATATTGTATTGGCGTATGGAATATATCTAAAAATAAACTACATATAAACCATATATTATCTTAAAGGGAAGCCATATAGCCAGCTCAGGATTGTACAAGGAAGAATTATAAGTAAAAGTTCGTGGTCATATGTTAAACGTCCTAATTTTATATAATTTTGTTGCGGCTTTCCATAAATATTGTATAATATAGGTTTTAATAGTCCATGCAAATATAAATAATTTACATTACTTCTTCTACACACAATTACGCATTGCTAAACAGGGAATTACAATTTTATTCAGTTTATGAATAAACATACCAAAATTACAGAAAAAACGTTTATCTTAAACATTTTAAACAGAAAATGTATTTCCTGTTAACATAACTAAAACCATTACATAATAATTAACACAATATGGTGATAACAAATTACATGATAATAATCCAAGCAAGAAATATACAATAAAAGTGTATTTTATATTTTTAAATGTATATAATAGTTGGTCTTATATCAAAACAAAACAGAAGACAGTAATTACTCATTGGTCTGCTACTAGAGGAAGAATAAAACATTATTTTAAAATACGCTTGTCCACAAACAGAAAACTTTATACAAAATTACAGTGGAGTAATGAAATTTGATTTTACAAATGGTTAGATTTTGGAGTGTGTTATTTCAGTAGAATCAAAATTTATATAGATTATTAAGAAAACAAATATGATTAATTATTCACTGGAGTATTATTTAAGTTTGGAATATTTGACTCATTTAAATACCTTTTGGTTTTAATTTAGAACACTTGACCTTTCTATTACTATTATTATTATTATTATTATTATTATTATTATTATTATTATTATTAATTTGTTTAGCACAGCGTCTTACTTCCCGTTTGGTTTAGACTCTTATGACTAATTACGCTGAAGTTTTTAGAGATTTGGAAGGTTGTATGTGTAGGAAGTGTACCCAAATTTTCGTGGAAGGAGGGTGGAAAATCACTTTGTAAAAATCACCATCAGCATATTCGACCGAGATTTGAACCTTGATATTCCCGAGTATGGCAGTCCAGTTTACTGCGAGAGTAGTGCCTTAGTTTCAAAACAGAATGGCTCTTAGGGATTTTTACTCTAATTAAACTAACTTTAAATTATATATTAGTTTACACCAATAAATAAATTAATATTTATTTAAACATAATCTTGGTAAAGCATTTTATAAAATAATCTACACTATCCAAACTTTAAAAAAAAAAATGTCACAATTTATAATAGCGTAGTTTAGTTTATGTAAATGGCAGTTTGTAAATGGCAGTTTTTATAATAATAATTCAATCGAAATTTTACTGATAACATTATGATCTAACACTAATACCTTATGATTAGTCCCTAAATACATAAAATTAAAATGTTTATTGTAATCAGCTGTATTCTTATTTGTTGTTTATTTTGTATTATGATTATTTGGTGTTGTGTCTATTGAAATAATTTCCTCTTTATTTTAAGCTTGTTAAAAAATCAAATTTCATTATGCTCCTCAGTCCCAAGGAAGATCCCCAGTTTCTTTGAAGTACGTATTCCTTAAAAAAAAATCCACTTCTCTTTGTGAATTTTAATTCATCACTTGTAACTAAACATTTTCAAATATTTTTTTTTTGAAAATATAAATACTACCAATGTGTTTTCTTTTCATCTATCTTCTTCAAATAACATTCAAGAGCTATTCATATACAAATAATATTTAAAATCAGCTTTTTTTAAATTTCAACCATCTCTCTCTCTCTCTCTATCTTTACGACGTGAAAAAAAAAGAGTACATTTATATTTAAGGCGTTTCGGTTTCTTTCTCAATAGAATTTCTTATTAAATTATTGTTTTATATACAATTATTATTAATTTGTGTATACATTGCAGCAAAACATTCAATAAAGATATTGAAACTAAATATTTTATAGCAGCCCACTGTATTTATAGAATATTTTAGATCGTTTTATGAAATGTTATTAAACTAACCATTATTTCAACTGATGTTTTGTCTTAGACAACAAATCCAAGCGATTTAAAATAAATAGGTGCGCCAACACTTTGGTCTAAGGCAATCTTTAAATGTGTTAATTCATTCAATCTCCAAATGAATTCTAAAGAAAGTTTTACGATGTAAATCCCCTAATGTGGTCATCTTAGATTGTATCATTAAAATTTGTGATATCCTCCAAACATTAATTAGCTCTATCAGGTGTTATTCACGTATGTGAGGTGTGATATATTACTCTGCACCAGAATAATAAATTCTGAGTTTTGTGAACAAGATACTGAAATATATTTAGGGGTTTAAGGGGATGAACAAGTAGAAGAGTGTAGAACAGTGGCGGATACAGGATTTTAGTGAGGGGTAGGGGGGGGGGGGGGCACTGACACTCTCACGGTACCGGGACAGAAAAGGTTCCGCTTTGAAAAAAATTAATGGCAGAATCCTTCAAAATCTAGTAATATATATAAGAGAAATTTTGAAATTAATTGAAAAATTGTTATTTGTTTTTAGTTAAATTATAATTTAAAAAAAAAGGTAAATCAATTATTGACAGTGATTGACGCAAAAATCAACTAATTAGTGAGATATTACTTGACAGTATAACTAGTAGGGGAGAGCTGGTAATCCCACACACTTAAACAAAACAAGATATTGCTATATTTTCATTTGATCTATTACATTTAGTAATATATCATTGTAAGCTTTGTTTTTTATAAATCAATTCGATGCATTACTTTTATAAACTGAAAATAAGATTCTCTTATAATTAATTAAAATATGTAAACAGTCATTGTGCATCATTGTCCACACTAGTAGGGCAATACCGCACACCAAGTGGGGAAATACAGTACAATTATGGTAATTATCGATTTATATAAAACAATACTTTGCGATATACACAAAAAATAAAATTTAACAAGTAGAATAAACCCTTTATTAACTTATATTAATAATGTGTATACCTAAACGTAAAAATATAATAATAGTAAGACACATAGTCCATTTATACATACATCAAAATGTGGCACTATAAATTAATTATATTTTACTTTTTGAGACAAAAGTCACAAAAAAAATTGTCTGCTCTTTCCACTGCACTACAGTCAGCATGTACCAACGTGAACAAAGAACACACCTGAACCACAGCTCCTTGTTACCCCCAAATTCTCCACAAAACATACAATTATAATCTGAATTGTTAAAACTAGGCAAACTATTAGAAGATTCAGGTTCAATATCATCCAGTTCATCATCATCGCACAGATTTGATAAATTCTCTCCTTCATCTGAGATATCTTGGGGAAGTGTTTTTCCGCACTAGCAGAAAATTTTTATTCTTGTTATTAATATCATTCTTGGAATATTGTTTGTTTTTAATCCTACATTTCTTATGTATTTCACATTTTCTTATGTTCTCCTTTTTCTTTGCTTCTTTCTCATTTCTTTGATTGTTTTATTCTTACGTTTGAAATCTATTCTTGAAATGTTTTTTTATCGGAGTTGCTGTAAAAATAACAGAGCTTTGCAGTCTTGATGAACTTGTTTTTTATAATTTATAAGCTAGAATGGGTGCAATATTTTAAACAGAAACTATTTTTGAAGTAGAGGGTTGTTGAGCGTCCACTGTTTTAGTTTTTAAACATGCACTTTTTTCTATTCTTTCCTCAACGTTATCCTGAACATTTTCTTCGATGATATTAACAGCTTGGGGAATTGCTGCGGGTTCAAAGTCTTCTTCCATGAAATTGTTTGGGTTAAGTGGAAAGATTCCTAACGAGGAAAAACCGTATACTCCATTTTCAATTGTTGCTATCCTCATGAAAGCCTTATTAAAAAAGTGAATCATCAGCATAAAGTAGTATCCTCTCAATAGGAAAGGTCTTGCGAATTAAACCACACTATCTGTTATAAGCAGTTCTCAGCGGACCCTGTTCAGAAATTGAAGTCTATGCAATGCGAGGTGGAATTGTCAATACTACGATTCCATTCTCTTGACAAAATGGTAATGCCTGTAGTGATTTGTGAGTTCCATGTTTGTCAATGATTAGTAGAACTGGCTCGTTCTTGGTTGGTCGCAAATATTTCGCAAAATATTAAAGCCAAATAATGTACAGCTCTTCGTTAATCCCGCCATTCTCGGAACAACGATAAATAACTTCTTTTGGACCAACTTTTACGAGTGTAGGACTTATCGTTTTTCGATTAATAATAAACATAGGGGGTACAAAGCTTCAACTTTCACTCATAGCAGCACATATGATAATATTTTTGCCTCTATCCCAGCTTGTTGTTGATCCTATTTCCTTTTTCCCCTTAGGTCCTAATTTATTCTGTGAGGTATGAACTGTTGAGATTCCCGTTTTGTCCATATTATAGATTATCCAGGGAGCTTGTGTTTTTCATTACTCCTTCAAAATTTTAGACAAATTCTTGCACAGCATCCTTATTGAAACCTAGCCTTTGGTTAACACTTGTTGCCTCTGGTTTCCGAACGCTGATTTCGTGATATTGCCGCAGAAACCCGCTGATTCAGTCTTTACCAGCAGTTATTAAGGTGGTGTTGAAATTTTGTGGTGTGTTATTTCTACTTGAAAATTCAAGAGCGATTTTTCGAAGCTCGATGTTCGATATTTCATGAAATATTTTAGCCATCATTATAGCATGTGTAGTCAATTATTTTTCTTGTTCATCAGAAAAGGTAGCTTTTCTTCCTAAACGTGCCTCTTGTGACTGACCAGACTCATATCTATACTTTGAAGTAGAAACAAAAATTCCAAATATCCTGGATACTGCTTTCGGTTTTCCACCTTCATTCATTTATTTTAAGGTTTCTTTCATCACGTCTCCAGACGATTTCGCTTTATCTGTTTTCCTTTGTTTCTTTCTTGGCATCTAAAATATAGTAACATATAAATTGTTTTTGATTTAAACAATATATAGATTGAAATTCTATAAACGCTTGTGTTGTTTTACAGATTAAATATTCAGACAAAAAATTATTAATAAAAATTTGAGAATGAAAATCAAGTAAATTCCAACATCATCAAATTGATATAAATCAAATCTACAATAAAAAATATCGATGGTCTTGAGGTAAAGAGCTCGTCTCAGGATCCGATGTTTGTGGGTTAAAACCCAGCTGAGGGGGACGGAATGTTAATGATAAATAAAAAAATTGCAGCACAAATTCCTTCGGGGGGTAGTAAAGCCGTTGATCTCATGTCAATAATTGTGGTATGTAAAAGAGCCCTGTAAATTATGTCAAAGTATATTTCCAGCAAATTTTTTAGGCTCTTAGGTTTTCTCTTGTAGAAAGCTGTTGTGTGGTGATATAATTACTTGGTTCATAAAGTGCTCGTTAAATACCTCAAATAAATTAATAAATAAAAACTATTATAAAATCCCCAGAAAAAATATTTCCTGGGTTTGTTTATATATGTATTTAATAATACAAGGTTTTTTATTTCGTGATGTGGTATTCTAAATTAAGTTTATTTGGTACATTTTGTATGTTTATTTTTTGGGCTTTACCTGGTTCAAATTTTCAGGTCTTCAATAATTGTAAATAATTATATTAAAGATCAAAAACAATTTACACTTTAAATGTCAATACCTGGTCAATTTTCAATTTATCGTGACTGTTACATTAGTTATTGATATACATATAATAACACGATTCTGAAATATGCTAAAATAAACACTAGAAATATTCTAAAGAAACCACACATAGAGTATAAATACATTAGTGTTCAATTCTAGTCAAATTCTTTACTTTTAAATCTCATGATTACGCGTAGATTTAGAAAATATAAATATACGAAACAACATAATTGTTCCTTATTTTCATATCGTCGTAAGAAACAAGAGGGGGGTAATACCGCGGGAATGCCCTCTCTAAGTTTGCGGGATTACCCCACAACACGTTTGACCATTTTCTTCCTCTTCAAAAATATTGTATTATTTAGAAGGAATATTTACTAGTATAAATTTATTGTTAAAAACGAGTTATATTTGTAGATGCTTATGAAAGAATAGGAAATATACATCCGAATTGACTTACCTTTATTGAAAAACTATCGAAAATAGTAAGTAAATTAGAAAAACTATAAAAACAATGATCACACACAAAGGCCACTTGTGTTCTGAAATCACGCTATTTAGTTCACCTTATGAGCCGCTAGAGTATGCCATGGTAGGTATTTTTCCACAGTGAACAAATTGAGCTCTATGAGGGTGTGTGATTTTGTACAACTGTGAGGGAATCCCCTGCTCTCCCCTAATGACTATAACATACTATTTGTGAAACCTGAAGATACAATACCTCCTGGTAGGTCAAGACTTAACAGGGTGATAATGTAGATATGGATTTGTTAGAATTTGTGTGTCAGGCCAGGGATTTGATAGAGTTTTCTCAGAACAATGTTGAATTACTTTAATTCAATCTGGCAGCTATGCTTTTTTCAAATTCTTGAATACGAGAAAAGGTAAGTTTTTATAACAAAACATTTTTATATCAAAGATTAAATAAAAATATATTTCTCCAGTTCGAACAAAATATAAAATTTTATTCACACGGTGATATGAACAGTAACTGTTGTCGAATATCTGTCAAGGGTGTCTTGGAATTTATTTACAACTTTTTCTCTTCATTTAAAATGTTTGTCATATAATCCCGCTATGCTCATGAAGTATATTCAATAACTGTTGATATCACCAGGTGAGAAAATTTAAATTATACTTCTGTACTGAAGCAATATTAGATTTATTTTTGGCTGAAAAAAATGTTTTGTTATAAAAACTGATAAAACCGTGCATTTTTCCTGTGTATCCTTCCATCCAAGGTTAGTTAAAGTAAATACCTAAGTGTCCTTACCATGTGTAGTTTTCCATAAAAAGTATGAGGCTAGATAATATGTTGTCTGACTATAGCCAACTTAGTCTTATGAATAATCTCAGGTGGATGATTACTTCTCTAGTGGATAGTAACATAACACGTTGTTTCTGTTATTGTAATATGGGAATGGTTCGGGGGGGAAATTGATTCAAATGTAAATGTGGACTAGTTAATGTATATATCGGTTTGGTTGTTTTCTAAAAATTGTGATGTGTTTTAAATTCAAGATAACTTCTTTTTTAACTGCTACATAACCTAATGGTTTAAGATGGTAGATATTTTTATTGATCTTTGTATTTTTCTTACAAGTTGAGCTTAGAGGATAATTTTACTTGTTATTTATTCTGGTGTCATACCACTTTCCTCCCATCCATCAATTGACAGTCTCAGAGGTGTATAGTGATATCTACATACATAATTGGTATTTTAGTTGGTGGAGTAGATTAAAATATTCCTATCTGTTACTGTTATAATAGATGTACTATTTTTCCAGAGAAATTGACTGCTGAAAAATATCTGAAAGGTTTTTTAAATTAAATTTTATTCTGAGGTTAGTATCTCTGTGGTTTTAGTATCGTTGGGGATTTGTATAATACCAATTCAGGCTGTAGTTTAATGTCTCTTGTTGATGAAGGCATTACAGATATAATTTTTTAACATATTATTTACTATCCTGGCTGCTGGGTACCTCAGATAAGATAGGATATTGTTATTGTAGTTTGTTTAACTTTGCTAGGTTTGGATTATAGTAATTACTATAAATATATAGTTTGTTGGTTTCTCGGATTAAGTGGTTATGGGGCTTTTTCTATTAGAAATAGTTTGAGGTATCTGGTTATTATGTAGCTGTAAAGGCTCTTAGAAGATTTCTTGGTTGCTTTGAAGATATTCATAATCAAAAGATAAACTAACATATTTAGCTAGCTCCTACTTAATTTCAGTCCATTCCTAAAAGAACCATCTCATATGCAATTGAAATATCTAAATATATGTTACTATAGCAAGAGAAATGTTCATCAGTCAAATATACTTAATCAATTCAAATCTGCTATACTGTAATATTTGTGTATGCTAATATAATATATGATATATTTGGTCATAATATCTTATAATTTTTAGGGACGTAACGTCAGGAGAAACTAAAAGATTAAGTCTACCTAAACATTATACTGGACAGTTTAAAATTAAACAACGAAGGTTTATATGATTTTTAAAGTTTAAAAACAAACCCAAAACGATAAAAATGACATAACTGCTTCTTAAATGGAGACAATATTTTCTCTTTCACTTCCCTATACTCTCTATACTTTGTCGTTAATTAAAGTTCTTACAGAAGCCGTTATACCTCGTCTGTGCTCTAGTGGTCAGGTACCTGTCTACAGATCCAGAGGCTCCGGGTTTGATCCCTAGTGCTTCGATATTTTTCTATAAGGCAGTGGGTCAAATTAAACCTCGTGAGGACAAACAAGGAACTAGTTGAATAAAGATGTAGCAGCTCCGGCTAATAAAACTGAGATTAACACTGGATGGTTCATTGTGCTGACCTCATGACACCCTATATGCGCAGATCTTGGCATTACCATCGCTGATATCAGCGGCAGATCGGTCGGTATAGTGTAGTTTTTATAGTTATATTCCCATCCTAAATCCCCTTCTCCATGGCTTGCACTTTAGAGTCAAAAAGAAACCATTTTTGACTTGAATTGGTGTTTGGATATAGGATTAACATATTATTGCATCATAATTAATTGTAAATTTATGAACATAGAACAACCGACTTACTTAATATAACAATACTATGCTTATTACTTTTAACTTTATAACATTTATTTATCTAATTCATATCCAAAATTTGATGAAAAGCATTTAATTATTTTTGTATTTGGCAATTACGTCTTTACTGGTGTCAAGATGATGTGACAGACGAAGGGCTTATTGTAAAGTTGAGGGGGAATAAGGGAGATTAGGGGTGTCCAATACTTGAGTAGGTTTTTAGAAAAGTTATTAAGGCATTAAAACCACGACCGTCTGGGACAGTCTGGGATACTGAAGTTAGGCAACATTCAGCTAAGGCCAGTCCACAACACAGCCATGTGCAGTGTTACTTATTAGTTTAGCTGTTTTACTGTGTGCCATGTTTGTTTCTTGTGAAATATACTCAATTTTATAATTTTGGATGATTCTTGCTTATCTTTCATTATTGAAATATTAGTTACCTATTATTATATTTTAAAATATAAGTATAATACCAAGAAAGTGTTGTGTTCCTGGTTGGAAAATAAATTATAGTTTGTAAAATAAGGTTATGTAAATACGTTTGGTTTTACACACAATGAAGAATCTAAACGAGGGTGGATTCAAAGTATTCCCAGGAATAACTGGTCACCATCCTTGGGATCTGTAGTTTGCGTACAACATCATGAAGAGCGTGACATATCTATGGACGATATTTATAAAGATAAGAACGATTGTATGAGAGAATACACGAGGTATCATCCGTTTTAAAACCAAAGGAAGTGCCTAAACATTTCCTTCTTTACTTTATACTTTACCAAACTGCAAGTACCTGAGAGAATTTATCATGAGTTAAGATGACAACATTTTCTTGAACATCCTGAAAAAATTAGCGGTGAACTTTTAAAATAAAAATTTAATCAAAGACTTTTCTTCGTCATGTAATGATTTTAATGTTAAACTAGTTTTTATCTGTAAAAATATGAAATTGTAAGCCAAGCAATCTATTTTTACATTGCTAAATTCGAAAAAAATCCTAAAGGGCATGTAAGTGTTAAAATTTCCGAGCATTTGCAAGTAAATGTTAACGTTGGTTTTTTTTTATGTTATCACTGATGATCTGAGATGTATTTTGCAACCGAACATAAAGTTACAGAAATGGTTGCAGCTTCAAAGTATTATCGACAAATAATTTGTTAACTTTTCTTTTATACCTTCCACAAGAACTGTTTTTGAAAACACCATAAAAATGTTAAGTGTATTGATAGAATATTTACAATAATCTTCCAAGTTCTAAACTTTTTACTCAGCTGGATTTTCTTATGCAACAGATTGAATTAAGTACAAAACAAAGAAGAAATACCCAGTTAATACTATTATCAGACTTGTCTATTAACAACCAATCTAGTGTGTGCTACTCCGCCATATGATCAAATCATTCGCTCGTACTGCCTTACCCAAAATACTTACAACAATTGTTATCAAAAATGTTGATCTCTCCAACATAGGACATTCAGAATAAACATTTCTAAAATTTGTTGCCTAGAAATTGACAAATCTAGAGAAATATGTGCCTCTTCAAGTGGACGAAATATATGTAAAACCAAGCATTATTTATAAATAGAGTAGACCTACTGGTTTCGCAGCCAATGACGTATAAATACATGCAAAAACTGTTGTAGCATTTAAGGAAGTTGTTGCTCTCATACCTGTCAATATTCCGACAGGTCCCGACTTACAAGCTATGATTCTCGGTGTCATTCATTTAGTTAATAGTTGTGGTTTATGAGAGCTTGCGGTAATAAGCGATAACAATAGAATTAATCGCAATATGTTCAATATCATGTTGGAATGATCACCCAATAATTACATGTGTAATAAATTTTACCTTATGATACAAAGTTGGCTGCACTGCCAGGTTCTGGTCGTCTTGTTGTGTATGATGTCAACACTTCAGCCACTAGCTCTTGCGATGGCATTACGCACGGATACAACAACAATAGTACGTCATGTTTAATATGATAGTCATTGCTCTCTGCTTATTTTATTGTCTATTTTTCTCTCCATTATCTTTTGTAACTTCCTATCATTTTTAATTTCTCGCTATTTTACAGGTAGAGAAAGTATTGTGATCGTCAAAAAAATTGAACTCAAGATTTTGATGAATATCGACGTTTCATGAGCCCCTGAATCAGAAAAAGTTGTTTTTGAATTTCCGTCTGTTTGTCTGTCTATACCTCCAATTAGAGCCTAAAATATTTTACCGACCGGGCTAATTTTGGTATTTAGGGTTTTCATAGGGTTGCCCAGAGGGGTTTTTGGAATAGAATATCGAACCCTAAAATTAAGGGTAGTTTACTAAAGGGCAAAAAGAGAAATAGTCAATTGTCTCAAAATCGGCTCTAAAGATTTTTATTAAATTTCATTTCTAAACATTTCTAAATATTCCAAACAAAATGGCTACTCTCATTAGTTCGGCAAAATGACTTTAAGGGTTCCGGTATGATACGTAAATTCTCATTTTGTATCATATCTCCGAAACTATTTGAAAATGAAATTACTTATCATTACAAATATGTAGATCTATTTATAATACCAATGTTTTAATCAAATCATATATTTAAGAAACCAATAACCTTCAAGCTATACGCAAACATATATATTTTTTAACTTGATAAAGTATTGCGACTGTAAAAAAAACCTAATCTGAAATGTTGATAGATGTCAACGTGTCATGACCCCCCCAAACCCTAAAAAGTGGTCTTTGCAATGCCGTCTGTCTGTATGTTTGTTTAGACTTAAAATTAAGAGGAGCTTATTAAAGGGCGAAAAGAGAAAAAATCGATTTTCAAAAATCGGCTTTAGCGATTTTAATTAAAATTCGTATCTAGGGTTTGATTAAGATTATAAATAAACTATTATCATTTTCACGTGAAAATGACTTTTAGCGTACCTTACAGAAGCTGAAATTTACTTATCTCCGCAACTATTTGAGATAATAAATAATATATCATCGCAAATTTTTGTACTATTAAAAATAAAAAAACTCTTATATGGAATATATTTTTATAAATCCAACAGTTTCTTAGATATTGGCCAATATATTAATTTAATTTTGTGAGCTTTAGTTGTAAAGAGATACTACTTAGGTTGTAACGCAATAATTTTGCAATGCCATAAAGTAATTAAATATAAGTATCTAAAAAGTATGTTATTTTTCATTAAACCTCTTGGGAAAAATGTTTGTACAACAATGATCTATCTCCTTCATTTTAGACTCAATAATTAATATTTACATTTTCCCTGGTCATCTATACTAATATTATAAAGAGGAAAGATTTGATTTTTTTTGGTTTTTTTGTAATAGAAACACTCAAAAACTACTGGACCTATTAAAAAAAAATATTTCATCAATATAAAGCTACATTATCAGCGAGTAGAGTAGGCTATATTTTATTTTGAAAATTTAATTTATTCCTTATAAAATTGTCGATAACATATTATATAGTCGTTGGAAAAAAAAAGTTGTTGAAGGGAATGTGGGGTTGGTGAAGGGGCGGGGGTAGGGGTGATGAAAGAGGAATGAGATGAAAATATGAGGGAGGATAAAAAGAGGAAGGGGCTATACAGTGATGGTAGACTGTATTTCCAAAAAAAATAAGTAAAAAAGTTTGGTTTTTGTATTGACATGATGGATGATTAAAAGCTTTGTTTTACAGGATTCTTTACAATAATTTTACGGGGAAGGGGCCTAGTGATTTATAAATGAGGATTTAATTGTAATTCGATGACATAAAGATGTGCAAAACCTCATATAATGTCTAGAATTTTAACTGGAAGTCGAAATTTTAATACGAAGTTTTGACCTTTGTAGATCCAGTATTGATCTTTTTTAACGATCCAAACATACAATTGAGGACATTAGTTCTTTAAAAATAAAATTATAAAATTTAAAGCCGTGACTCAAAAAATGTTTTACATAAGTATAGTGTAATTTTTTCTTGGGTTTCTTAGTGTATATTAATTTTATTCACAAATTATTTACGAGTTTTGAGTAAATATTTCCATTTTTAAACAATAGAGTGAGTAAGTCAGGCGGAGCTACGTGCCATTTCTTTGTATTTTACTATTGTTTTGAATATATTAATATATTACAGTTTATATCTGTATTTATCCCTCCGAATATATTCCTGTATAGCTTTTTATTTATATTCTAATTCATAATAACACATATATAGCTTATGTTTGAGTTCATATCTCTTGCCTGCCCATCTATCCCTCTTTATTTTTAAAAAAGGTTATTGTAAATTGAGTTATGATTTATACCTGCAAAGGTTTTATAAAGAAAATGGCAAATGCTACATAAAGAAACACTATGTTAATGACTAGTCAGTTTGTTCATTCAAAAGCTGCATGACATCAGCAAAATTGTGTATTCATAAATATAGGAAACACAATTATCCACATTTGTTTATGGTTGCATCCATTAAGATTCCAATAGACGAATGATCTAGTATATAACCTTAAAAAAACAATATTTATATTAATTCCATAGAAGCTAAAACTAACTATAAGCACATTATTTGAATTATGAAATAGTTAGCTATATTAAATACCTTGTTTCAATAATTTATCAAAATCATATCTAATACGAATTATAGTATTTTTGTTTATTAGCACTTTTGTGAGAGTATGATTAGTTGTCTGTATATTCAGATTAGCGCCCTTGCTAGCTTTTACCCTAAACCAAAAGGCTGAGTTCAAATTCCGTTTGAGTACTCAGGGTTTAGTTTTATCGATTATTTTTTAGTTTTCAATCCGTCTATTAAGATAAATATAATTCCTTGAAACTCGCGGATATAATCTTATAATTTTATATGAGCTAGTATAAGTTGTGTGGTTGAAACCACTAATTGCAGTACGATTAAATATAGTACAAACATTTAAAACAACCCTGACATCTTAATCACTTATATTAAAACATTGTTTTCTAACCAAAGTTATTGTAGTACCCAGTTATATTTACAAATTCATATGTGGAGGGCAATATTAAGGCTGGTATGCAAGAAGAATCTGAGTGAGCTGGAGTGTGAATAAAGTTTGGATGCTCGCAGTAATGTTTTATAAACTGAACTATTGGGCCAATTTATATCACTTCATTTCTTGACCCAAAAAAACAACACATTTAATGAGTAAGTCAACACATCTCACATTTTTTATTCTAATATTTGTTCTTACCTACGCTCTACGTTAAGAATCGAAAAGAAATAGCGAATAAGATTTGTGGACCTATTAGTTTCTCTGATTGGAAACTTTTATTTTACCATTGGCTTGCTGAAACTACCAAGTTCACGAATCTGGCAAACCTCTGCTCATTCCATGGACTGGATTCTTTGCTGGACCATTTCATGAATTAACAAATATCGCATTAACTCTGGCTCATTACATAAACAGAAACGTACTTTACTACCAGATATAAGATTCACTAAAATTCATTTTAAGATAAAAAGCTAACCCAACCGATCCTACCCTAACCTTCCACTCCTAAGCGATTAAAAGTAAATCAACTTACATAACAAACCTGGTCTTTGTTTGTCCATTTCACAGACCGGACAAAAACTTGTCCATTTAATAATTGGTTTAAGAATGGAGCTGCCCAGTTAATGACATAAACTGAGCACAAACTTTGCACAACAATTTAAATTAATTGGTATATTTATCCCCAGCACGTGAAATTGTCAGGAGGAGAAACCCTTTCCACCAAACAGGCATAAAGTTGCCCGATTCATGAAAAAGCCCAGTTATCAAATACCATGTAACATATACAGGATGTTTGGAAACTCAAAGCCCAAACTGCACATATAGTTTGTTTGAACCAAAAGTAATTAAAGTCCCAACACACTTACTTTCGGGCAACAATGCTATTGTAATTAAATTGTGCTTGTGCTCATTGTTTCTGTGTACAGCACTAGAAGAGCAAAGCTGTGCAAGCATACAGGTTAGGAATATACAATTGGCACAGCACACCTCGCCATTTGGAGCGTGGGACCATAGCATACCTCAATTAATAGTAACATCACACCAGTCCATTTAAAAATGTGAATACTTTCAGAGGGTCATAATTAACGGTCCTACACATAGAAAGTTGTTGCCATTATTACATGTGAAGTTCCGCGTGACTGACTACTATGCAACTTGTCATACACGTATGCTTGCACAGCCTTGCTCTTCCAGTGCTCTACGCTGAAATTTCGGACACAATTTAATGGTATTAGCATAGTTTGCCGATTGTAAATGAATGAGTAATTTTTATAACTTTTGGTTCAAACAAAATAAATGTGGAGTTTGGGCGATGAATTTCCAAACAACCTGTATACACATTAAAAAAAGTAGATTCACTATCTAAAGAGGTTTGTCATAACATTGGATTTTATTCGTGTTTTTATAGAGTTTTAAAGTTGAAATCACTGCTGTAGTTTTAAGGTATTCCAGTTTAATAGGAAATAACAATAGGGCACATTTGAAGGAAACGTATTTTGTTGTTTCATTTAAGTTCATTTAATGTATAATTAAGTAGGAAATGCAAGGAACACCAATAATTCATTTAATAACAACTAAATACTTTTATATATTTTATTTATTTATTATGGTGTTCTATTTTACAACATACGCCCTGACATCTAGGAAACAAAACACAAACTATATTAAACAAAATACTTTGTGTGTGTTTAACAGACTTCGATTAAAGATGAATAATCTATTCACGTCAAGGTTATTATGTCAAAATGTAACAGGAATATCCGGATCTTACATTTCCGGGCGTCAATTTAATCCTCGGTTTCCCCATTATCCTGGTTTCTTTGATTTCCTTGAAATAATCCTAGGTAGAAAGGTAGAAGGTTTATATATACACATTAATAAAACGGAAATTTTCCAACTTCATGGGCACACAGCTCAGGGGGATGTTGTAAATGCCGCAGTGTTGCGTCATAGATTTAAAAAACTTTCAAAATAAATCATACAAACTAGTTTGCAAATTACATTTAATAATAATAAGATTACAATTGAGATTCTACTTTATACAAATAATACCCACATTTTTCTCAATAATTTTAAATTTTAGTTATCAGAGTTTTATTATATACACTGTGTATTTCTCGAATACTTTATTTATTCCTGCTGATAAAAAACATTAAATTTTTCTTGTTTCTATTTTATCCCAACATTAATATGTCAAAAAGTATTGTTTATTATATTTCAATTAATTTTGAAACAATTATACAATTATGTATTTTAGAAATGCTAGAGCAAAACGGATGTTATTTATTACTTAGAATGAGGTTAAAACTATTGAAGAATGTAACACAATTTAACATGTTGCTAATTTAGATACAACTAACAAGTTCATTATTATTTTTTAAATTTGTAGATAGTCATTTATTACATAGACTAATCATTAAAAATAAGTAAAATATGGGTTAGTTCCTCCTAGTTTGTTTAATATAAATATTATAAATATTTAGTTAAAATATTTAATTATTTTTGATATCGTGCCCGTGATGTATTAAATAATTTATTTTAATAATGTCTATCTGATAAAAAAAAGTTTAAAATTAATCACATATCTAGTACTATAATTACTCAATACGTGTAAAAAAAAAGTTAGTTTAGTTTATTATATTTAATGTAATTATTATAGGGAATGTTTAAATGAATGTTAGAATATAATTGATGTGATCTAATGTTATAATTAACAATATTTGAGTATGTATGTGTGTGATTATGTATATACTCAACCGTCCAGAATACTTTAATTTACGTGTTTTCATGTTTTCAGCCGGTGGAAGTTTTTTATTCAAGTCACATATTTTCCACTACCGGCTTTCTGGGCCTGTTGTAGCCTCATATGCCTTATAATATAACTTCAGAATAGGACAATCACAACATCCAGTCCCCGGACGTTAATTCATCACTGTGATAGGGTAAATCCACATTTCAAAAAATAAATAAAAAAATCAGCCATTCCGAGAATTGAACCCGGAATACTTAGCTCATTTGACATCCACACTACCAACTAACCTAAAATATCAAAAAATGTGATTGTATAGGGATAAAAAGATAAGTTAAAAATATAATCACCCTAATTATAATAAAGAAAGTGGATGTTTATCCAGGAAAAGACAACCGGATTGGATCTAAACGCTTATCTCCAAATCATTATTAAACCGTAGAATATAAATTGAATCTTTGGTCCAAGTTTATAATAATTTGAACTTTGTTTTTTAACAATATATAAAGAATTATGCTATCATATTATTAGTGGTATTATTGCAGGTTGTTATTATAAACCTTCCTCTTAGCCTTGTTTGTAAAAATAATAATTATGTTAATGTTAAATGTTTAAGTCTAAATCAAATATAATGCATTTACTGTAAAACCCAAATAAGAATGATCTGAAAGAGATATAGTCTAATGAGGTGGACTGGATAGAACTATATCAAGATAAGGATAGGGTGTAATGAGGTGAATTGGATAGAACTAGCTCAAGATAAGGATAGGGTGTAACGAGGTGAATTGGATAGAACTAACTCAAGATAAGGATAGGGTGTAACGAGGTGAATTGGATAGAACTAGCTCAAGATTTAAGGATAGGGTGTGTAACTAGCGTGTACTGGATGAATTAGCTTAATATAGGAATAGGGTGTAATGAGGTGGACTGGATAGAACTATATCAAGATAAGGATAGGTGTAATGAGGTGAATTGGATAGAACTAGCTCAAGATAAGGATAGGCTGTAACGAGGTGAATTGGATAGAACTACTCAAGATAAGGATAGGGTGTAACGAGGTGAATTGGATAGAACTAGCTCAAGATAAGGATAGGGTGTAACGAGGTGTACTGGATGGAATTAGCTTAATATAGGAATAGGGTGTAATGAGGTGGACTGGATAGAGCTAACTCAATATAGAGGTAGGGTGTAATGTGATAGAATGGATATAACTAGCTACAGATTGGGATAGGGTGTAATATATTGAACAGGATATAACTAGATTGAAAAAGTTTATTTTGTTATTGCCTGGTAGCGCTAGTCATGCTATCTACCAAGGAACTTACAAAAATCTTAAAATAGAAAATCACATTTAATTTTAGCAACTGCTGATGCAGTGTATATAACAGCTAGTTTCATGCAAAATAGGCCCTCTTAATTATACATACATATCAATTAATTAAAACTCATCAGAGGTTGGTCCTCCCTAAAATGTGGACCTGCCCAGAACTCTTATATGGATTACCTATGCTAACCTAAGTTAAGCATGGAACTACCTAAACATACAAGACTTCCCTATTTTAGTAATCAGACAAAACAGTATTTTTAAGAGCCAACAATATGTTCTCAAATAATATCTACTTTGGGGTGAAGCTATCCTATATTTACAAGCATTATGGTCTATTTTGATTCCCAATCGCGAGAAATTAGCATAGGGTGCTCACAGAAAAGAAAGCTTAAGTATAAAAAATATGAGTAGTAGGTCCTATGGTCCTTTTTAGGGCCTCCAGAAAATTCTAAATATATCCAGTAGAGCCAATTTTAAATTAAAATGTATCAGTAAACCAGAATATCTATATATAAATACAACATTTTAAGTATATAATTTAAAGGCAATCAATCAATAAGTCTTACATTCAAATATTGAAAGTACTCCAAATAAAGTTTAAAGGGACAAAGATAAATAATGAAATTGAAGATTAAAGTGAACAACGTTACATCATACAATAAGCTCAGCTAGAAGAGTCTTAAAGACAAAAGATTTAATCACGAACCACATATAATTACGTTGCGGATAGATAATAATATTTTACATTATTAATTCTAGTGAGAGTGTCCTTCGTGGCTATCAGTTGATTGAGAGAACAGGAGTAAATTATAGCTCTCTCTCCATTGTTTGCCTGTCTACCCGCTCTAAATGTGTCAAAACCAAGTTTTAAATGAGGTAGTTGACTTGTTAATACCTTAGAGTACCAATCCGTGGTCACAGATCATAGCCTCTTTGTATGAATTGTCTATTGACAGTGAAAGGAAAATGGGATAGGGGGAAGGAATATGTCAGCTGAAGAGTGTTTGTTGTGATTTTTTTTAAATCGAGCCCTTGTACAATGCTATAGTGCAATTGGGCCCCATTTGAGTGCTGTGGTGTGTTGAAGTGTGTGTGGTGTCTAGAAGACCTGAAATAAAACCACATGTTTTATACAAAACACTATATGAAGAATGAATTGATGGATGGGAGAATGCGAATTTTTTTGTCGTGAATTAGGGTGTTGATTTGGACCAAGAGGATTGATAAGTATGGTTGGAAAGGAAAGAAAACTAGGACTGGCTAGTGAAGAATTTCATAAATAGTATATGTTTTTTTCCCATTGTCATCTCGGTTTCTTATACGTGTTAGCATCTCAGGCTTTGTATTGCCCGAGGCTCATAACTATGGAATTTGCTTCCAATCTGTCCATTCTATAGTTTGTTTTAAGTAAACAACCCTTAAATTTGTTGATTTATAAATAGTATGAACAGGACGACAGGCAGAAGGGGGAGCGGGTATCAGGAATAATTTAAACCACTATCGTACAGTTATTTTTGGACCAGAAAATATTGAAATAAGATCGAGAATATTTCCCACGCCAAGGAGAGAGAGATTTGTCCTCAATTACAATTAAATATCTTAAATCTCGCATGGCCAAAACAAGGTTCTTTGCCTTGGGAGACCTAAACTGCAAGGACATCAATTTGAATAGTCACCTAACTAATCAAACTAGCCGTACCCTGGCGGATTATGTTTCTTTAAGTAATTATGTAATTTGGGTGACAAAGGAATCTACATTCTGCCCTTCAAATTTCAGACATATCTCAGATGTTCTAGACGTTATCCTTACAGATATCTACCAGCAGCTGCAGAGCTTCAGTCCTTAAATGAGCTATATTACATCCACACCCCGGTATTCGGTCGGTTATCATGGAAAACGAATATTTGAAATTCATTACAGAGTAGGAACATCCCTATTAAGGTTTGGCACAAGTATTAAAATGTTTTAAATAATGTTGATCCACTCACTTTCGAGTTCCACTCAGAATAATATGTGGACAGCTCTATCCTCCTCATTACGTCAACGCTTCTTGAATATTGCCATGTGCAAATAATATATATATTACCTATAAAATGTAATTATAATTGGATCAGTTAAATGAGTATCACAATTTAGGGAAATATCTCTCTCGTAACTATCCAACAATTGCTGGAATTCATGATCATATTGAATTAGGCCATTTGCATATCAGAAAATGATGTTCAATACATCCTCTGGGTTCTTCCTTAGATTAGATGTTATTCCAGTAAAATCCGGTGACAGCTTATACTTAAAGCGAGGCCTTGGTGTTTTGTCAGGAGCAATGATTAACATCCCCAGGTATTTTACAAAATACAGTATAAGACCTATAAAATTGATTTACTTAAATATTGGAAAAAGGTCCCTTGGAAATGAAGCCGTATAAATACTACTATTTCTCTCGCTACCATTCTGAGAGAGAGTGACTAAGGCAGCAGCGTACAACCCTTGTTTCGATATGGGATCCTGTGTTGTAGTAATTTGCTGTTCTTTATAAGACGCCTAGGTGGAGCACTTGGATTTGTTAACTTTTGAACCCCCGTTTCCCCCACCTTGGCTTGTTCATTTGATGATTTTGTTTATCAACTTCCTTAACACGTACAAGGCAATTCATGACGTTTGGTGCATACTCCTGCTGGCATTTTATGCAACGAGTTAGTCTGGTTCTATTACTTTTTGGACAATCAGTAGTTGGGTGTGCCCCTAGACATTTTACACAACGTGGGGTTTTTGTGGAACAGTTTTTTGAGTGAACAAATTGCTGGAATCAATGACACTGTAGTATATCGCTCAAAGATTAGTGGTATTCCTCTATCTTAACTATTGTATAGTTTATATTTTGACCTTGAAAATCTTTGCAATTGCAGCAACCACAGTTAGTGCCAGTGTGCTCACAAATATCAGCAGGCACTTCAATGTGGCAGTGTCAAATTTATCCTTTCGGCTGTTGTCCATTCTAACTCACTATAGACACGAATGCTGTCTGGTCTAAACAGGAGTACAGGGCTGATTTCAGTTTTGAGTACCGAGTCACATATTTGACTCCTAGCCTCTAGCTATAATTTTTTTAAATCTGTAAGATGAAAAAGTGAAATGTGACTTTAAGTAAATTAATTTTTTTTAGTGTTAATATGTCAAATCAGTTTATAAAAGTTTAGCCTAGGAAAAATGTCTCATATTCTCAATTGATGACCAAGATGTTTCAAAGCAGAAGGCAGCAAACCCTCTTCCTTTTTTGCCTGTCTACCAGCTCTGACTGTCATAAGCGAGCCTCAGAGAAGGTACATGGTTTGTTAATACCTAAGAGTACCGATATGTTGTCACAGACCATAACTTCTTTTTGTGAACGTGTTTATTGTTTGTGGAAGGAAGGCAGAGTTGGAAGAAGGAATTTGTCAAGTGAGAGAAGTATTATGTTGTGACGTAACTAGATCGAGCCTTAGTACACGATGATGGTAGACACAAGAGCAGTCAGGTCCAATATGTAATTTTGTGTGTGTGCGTGTGATATCTAGAGGAACTGAAAGAAAAAAAAGATTCATATTAAACACTAAATGGAGGATGGAGTTAATGATAAATGATTTATTGACGGATGTCAGCTTGAGTCGAGTTGATGGCCTAAATAAGGAAATAAGGAAAGGCCACTAGAAAAAGCTGGTTTTGAATTTATTGAGCTGGGTAAGAGACATTTTAATTCAGTCTTGGCTTTTTGTATATTCTTGGTTCTCAGGGGTTGTACTGCCCTATATTTCTAACTATGCATTTTCTTCCAGCTCTCGGGTTTTGGTGTAGAAATTTCTATTTCGTTATTCATACATCTTCTTTAGCGTCTTGATCCCAGTCTTGGCGTGGATAAATGCATTAATTGTTCTTGTGGTGACTCCCATTATGCACCCGAGTACCTTGTTTTGAACCACCTGAAGCTGGCTCAAAACATTTGGCACCACATAACTCCATGCTTCACATGCATAAACGTGTAGAGGAGGGACTATACTCCTATAAATGAGAATCTTTGTTCTGGTATTCTGCACCTAACTCTTGAACAGTCCGTAATTCCAGACAAAGACCCCCATAGCCCTTTTCCTCTAGTTCTTGAGGTGATGTTTCTAATTGAGTCTGGAGTCCATTAAGGAACCGAGATATTTGAATTCGTTACAGAAGGGAATGTCTTCCCCCAGGACGTGCTAACTTATTTTGGTTTTGAAGGTACGATGCCCATGGACGCCAAATACGTAGTGAACTCGTCTCTCTCAGAAGGGCCACCTCTAACAAGAGTTGAAGCGAGGCAGAAGTATACCGTGCCATACATAGCCCATCGAGCAACATTGTGTGTAAGAGAGTGAAGTTGACTGACCATTAGTTTGACACTGTTAGGCCTATTCCCACCAAGCACTCCTGATTACAGACATACAATACACGCAGTGCCGTATTTGAACGTGTTAGGAAATGTTGCCTTTATCTAAAATAATAAATTATAACTAAATCATACTATTTTCCCAATGTAGCAATCTTCCATCAAATGGGTAAATATTTCCGTTGAAGGTCATCTGATTTCCGAATTAATAAACAAATAGTAGCCAATCTTGGTCTTTATCAAAGTATATTGGTTTACACAAAGACAGAACTAGCAAAGTTAATATTTAAAACTATATGTTTTAGAGATAACAATAAATTTTACATAAACATGTTTAGTGGGGTACTTAAAAAAATTATTCTTGATACCACTGTTCTGCTAGTAAAAGACCACTAGACTACCAAATTAAGCTAGAAAGAAAATATACTTAATGATAAATATGACTTTTTAAATTAAATGGTAGGACACAATCGCAAAAACTTTCTCACAATGTGTTTTATAGCTTCGAAAAATTATTTCAAAAATAGATTCACGGTAAGAAACTCTTAATTAGGTTTTACTCATAAATACGATCTTAACATCTTATTAATCACAATAATCACACTTAATAGATGAAATTTACAATAACTGTGTAAATATATTTAACAAAATTCTTATTTTCAAAAATAAATGATTTTTAAACTACCCTAGAATTATTTGCTATTTGTAAAAATAAAAATGTATTTTAATTCATGATTAAAAACGTTTCACAAACTCTCATTTTGGATTAAATATTAAAAGTATTATTTTTAAATCAAATTTTCTTTAATTTGGTTTGAGTAAACTAACCTTAAATTATTTTATTTTATTTTAATAAAGATTCATTATTATTTTATGTAAAATAGTTTCCAGTTGCCAACTTTGGCCAAATTGCTAAATATATATTTTTTTTAAATATTCAAATTATAAAAAAAACATCATTAGTAGACTAATCTTACCGAAATTAACCTTCGCCCTAAAAAATAAAATAATCAAGTATACATATTTGTTTTTCATGTTTCTGTCAAACAATCCGCAGATAAATTCTAAACAAAATTGTTATATCAATTTTCAAAATTATTTGATATTTAAAAAATTACTCCTTAGTAAAATACACTTTATTGAAATTTTAAACAAAACAAAATATACAGGGCTATTTTTTACGTCAAACACTCTTAATATAACCATTTTCAAAAAAATTATCATACCCGTTTGTTAAATATTTCAACCCTTGAAAATCAGGCATCAGTAAAATACCCTTCAGCGAATTTTTTCCCAATTGCCGTGTCAAAAAAATACTAGAAATTTGCATTTTATTTGTTTAGATAATTTTCTGAAAAATTTGGAATTCCAAAAAATTATCACCACTAAACTACCCTTAATAGAAGTGTTTTAGTACAAACTATAATATTTAAATATCAAGTTTGAACCAAATACATCAGACCATTTTAAAACCGTGGCCAGAGACATTACTGAGGACAGAAATAATGGTAAAATACACTTTAACATATGTTCATATAAAACATAAAATGATTTCAAAATATTTATATGGGTTTTCTTTACGGTCACAATACTTCTCTTGATGTGAGAAAGTAGAACGAAAGTAATTAATAACAATGTCCTACTACCCGTTCGTTTTATACGCTTATGTACTATTTACATTGATGGTTTTAGTGATGATGAATGTTATATTTATATTAAGTGTACCCTCATTTGCGTGGAGGGAGAGTGAAAATCAATTTTGTAATAACTATTCTCAATAAATGAACTAGATTTTAAACTTGATCTTCCCATCATCGGCAGTATTGACTACTTCTAGAGTAGCGCCTTAGACCATGCGACCACCAAAGTTGGTGTAAAATAACCACAGTAAGAAGGATTTTAAGAAATGACCTTTTAGAATGATTGTTTATAAAATTTAAGGATGTTTCTTTTTCTGTTTGTTAAGCTCCTGTAGTTCCCTGCCAGTATCTGTATTTATATAACAACTAGCGAATAGTAGTCATTCGTTGAGCCTATGACGCTGTTGTGCTATAGTAACCCTTCCATTGCCAGCGGCTGGTGGGTGACTGTTGAAAGCTGTTGGCTCATTTCCTCGCAATCCGGGAAACGAACGAACACTCTCAAACTTTGTTTGTGAAGAGGGAGGTGGAGGGAGAAGATAGACAACACGACTCACTCAAATATTCCAGACTGCCACAGGCAATACACAGAACGACCCGACCTTTCTACTAAACATTCACGAGAAACTTTTGACAGTTTGGAATAAAATACTAATTATATTTTCTAACGCAAAATAAAAAAATATATTTTTAATGAAACACCAGTAAAAAAAAAGTATTGAAAATCATTTCCACCCTAAGGGGATAACACACTTTTGATTGGATAAAGCTTGGTGATATATTGTTATGAGTTTTATTTATGCACTCAATATTATTTGATATAAATACTATCAAGTATTAAATATCGATTAAGTATAAGAAACAGAACTGGCCTTAGCTTCACCCGAATGAAAACGATATTATTATTATTTCTTGTAAATTTGCCCTTGATCATGTAAGTATTCATAGCCCTTCTCAGGCCTTACGTAATTCAAGATCTCTTCAATAACTCCTACAAGTTGAGTCCTATAGGCTGTTGTATACAATTAGGACTAATTTTAGATTTGTCCAATTTGACTTTTAACTCAAATAGTTTTTTAAGCAACTCTCTTATCACTAATTTACTCCACAAAATTTCTGCCTATATTTATATCACTCTGCTTTATTTGTTTGCTTTTTGTTACTTTTTTTAAACACTGTTGCGTATCCTACCATTTAGCTAATTTTTAATTTTTGTTATTATTATTATTATTATTATTATTAGCACCGCGTCTTACTACCCGTTAATGTTATACGCACTTACGCTAGTGTGTAATGGTAGGGTGATTGTGACATAAAATGGAGGACCTACAATTTAGAGTGAAATCCGAACCACGGTGGAGGCCTGGCATTCCTCATATTCACAAGTTGTGATTAATACACGTCTTGTCAGAGGTGAAGGAAGGGTTTGGCTATCAGATAAATCTGTGCCGGGACCGAGGATTGAACCCCGGACCCCCAGCACAGAAGTCCTTAACTCTAGACCACCGGTAGCCCTTAACTTTTGTTATTTATTATCAATATTATCGCATATTTTTGTAACTATTCATCAGTATGTATTATTATCTAGCAACTATTGTTTATTTGATTTTATCGACTATTTGTAAGGTACTTGTGTACTTTTCAGTGCTGGCTTGTCAAGGTTTCATGAATTTTGGCCAGCATTATAATACAAGAAATTTATAAATTGAAATAATAATAATAATAATTATATATCTAGTTTGTAATATTAAATTATAATGAGTCAGCTCAAATTGATAAATATATTTCCTGTGCGAAACATTTTTTATCATAATGTTTTTTCTTACTAGGAGTTTCGTCTAGGAACTTGAATTAGTCCTCCTTAATTTTTTTTCAAATCTATTTGAAATTAATAGTATTTGAGATAAAGATTGAAATGTATTTAATATTCAAGCCATTTTTTTTGCATGAATATTTATATGTTTTCCTAATTTCTTCTCCACACAGAAACAATCCCATTAACAGCACTAAGCAAAAGTTTAATTAGAGTTGTCATGATGGGAGTACCATATTACATTTTGAGGAAACATTTTTACTAAGCCCTTTGGACTACATCATAATTAATATCCCAAAGACAACATTTATACTAAAATCCTTTAGGGTAGCTACATTGGACTCCTTTTTATATGAACTATATTCTGAAATTACCTCTATTACGTTTTAGTTCAGAAATAAAATATCAAAGAGTCAGAGAGGAAGAAAATCTTTCAGAAAATTATTAGTTGAATAGCATTTTATCTACAACTTATAAGAAATAATAATATTTATATTGAATCGTTTGTAATAGAAACGAGATCTTGTATGCCTTGGATTCGGTTTGTACGAAATTCTTTAGGTTGTTTCTTAAGTATTGCAGCCTTGTCCTTCCACCCTGCAGTACTAAACTACCAAGTATTGTTGAAACAATGTCTGTGACTGATGAAGGCGGGAGTAAGCTACATGAACAGCAAGCATATATATGAAACAAACTGAAGAATGGTCAATCTCGTGCGGTTATTTTGCTTGCGAGGGTCATTGTGTTGCAACTGGGGATCCCAACCTGGTTCACGATGAGGAAAAAGGAGGGGGTACATCAAAGGATCACAATTAGGGCTTAACGTTGACAGCATTTTGGGGCTTCCTTGAATACTACGCACAACCACATAACAGTGCGGTGGTGGCTCGCATCTTCAGGAACAAAAACACCGGCAATTTCCTCTGAAGTTAGTTGATTGTATCTTCGTTAATCAGCACTGTTCGCAAGGTTCCTTGTCTTGTAAATATTTCTCCTGCGTTTTATATAAAATTGCATAAGGGTTTTCGGCGAGTATATTTGATCATGTTTATAGTGTACCAGATAGCAATGAATTCTGAACAAAGTTTTGTGCATGTAAACAGTTTGCATAAGTTGAATCAATTATATAGACTTTTGGCCAAATCTTGGATGGGATACGATTGGTGGTGTATTAGGCCCGAAATGTGCCTATATGAGTGACCTTGAATCAAGATAGAGTGTAAAATTTTAGGAGAGATATTGTGTGAAAGAAAGGGAAAATGGAGGGGCGTGTGAGAAAGTTTGAAAGATAAAGTTAAAGAGGGAGAGGTTTGTTTAAAGAATGAAAATTAGATTGAGAGAGAGTGTTTGAGAGAGGTATTGAGAGATAATTAAGCTAATGAGTTTTAGAGAGCGAGAGTTTGAGATAGAGAGATGAGATTTACATAGAGGGGATGAGATTGAGAGAGAGAGAATTTTGTAGAGAGATTAAGAGAGACAGTATAATATAGATAATGTGAGAGAAACTGTGCGATAGAGAGTGTATGTGAGGTTAGATAATGTGTGTTAGGGGGATAAAGTTTTAGAGAGAGAATGAAAGAAAATGACATGAGAGAGTGTAATCTCTGTGTTGTTTTGTGTGGTGTGTGTGTGTGTGTGTGTGTTGTGAGGGGATAGAGTGAGAAATAGTGTGTCAGATATAGTTAGAGAATGTACTGTACAAATATAGATGTGGTACACAAAACATAACGATACTTTGAAATATCATTCCCTCAAAATAAAGTATCAACATGGAAACATAACCAAACTTACAGTATTAGTAATAATATTAAAAGATAGATGGATTACACAAAACATTACTTTTAAAACTCATATCCTTGAAATCAAGCGTTAAGATATCAACATAGCTTAAC
>JBCFYV010003508.1:12036906-12062213 GCA_039000515.1 Timema cristinae | reverse complement strand
AACTAATTCACTAATAACATTCAGTACTAAACCTTGGTTTCAAATTCCCTAATAAATTTGTCATTAATCAGCCCTTGTTTCAAATACTAGCTCAAGGTCTGTCAATATTAAAATCTAGTTTTAAACTTTTAATACATTCTATATTGGTTTAAATCTATTTCAATTTTTACGATTTAAAAGTGATATTATAAATTGAGGTAATATGTAGTGATACAAATATTTTTGTTGTTTCTTGCCTGTGGATGGATCTCTATCAAATGAGGTGGTATATTGCTATAAATAATTATCATATCCTGCTTACGAATTAATTAAAAATAAAACTCTTTCAATACACTATTAAATCAGTTATACTATATTTTGTAGGTATATAATAAAATAATGTAATACATAAATTTGCTTATGGGTTCGTTAGGTAGGTTTTAGAACTATAATACGATCATATACGACCTTTCATTACTGATTTATTAAATTAAATTTTTCCCATAACTGTTAATATATATAATACCAGCTCTTATCAAAATGTTTCACTTCACCTTTGAGTAGTTAAATCTGTATTTAGTATGTGAAACGTTACTGTGATTTTAAAGCTAATCTACCTGTGTACAAATATCTAAAGAAATGATTTACATTTTTGAAGTGTGAACTAATTAGTGACGTGAAATATTTTCATTAAAATGTTTTAAATCCCACGTCCTCTACTCCGATCAAAGGCTCTGCAGATTATAAAACACCAAACTGGTTAAAAGGGACACAAAATAAATCCACGAAATCCACAGCTCTGAGCATATGTATTTGCAAATATAACCGAAATAATATACTTCATCAATGAAGCGTATGTATAAAATGTATATATATATTTTGTGTGTGAGCTTATGTGTGACTAATATCTGTCTTTGTAAATAATTATCACTAGGAAAAATAAAATACAATAGTGTACAGTACATTTCGTGACCCTGAACTGTAGCTAGCTTACCTTGACCAATTTCACACCATGATGAATATTATGATTAGAAAGCTATTAGAAGTCAAATAAAGTTATTTTGAACAACTTGTTTACAAATTTGACTAAAAGTGACTAAAATAAAGATAGGTAACAAAAAAATCATATTGGAACTTCTTCTGGAATCACTCCAAAGCCCTGATTTATCATGTATAATCCATCAAGGTATTGAATAAAATAAAGCTACTTTACCAACACTTTTAATTTTTATCTAGTAGTTGCCATATTTAAATTGTTAAATTCCTGGAACTACTTGATGCTTCAATATAAGATAACAATAAATATATAAATATTTTTGTTCCTACAAAATATTCTAATAAACGTTGAACTCTTTATTAACAAATTAATATTTAAATTTTTAGTGATAATTTAAATAACTTTTTTCAGTATATTAATAAATACATTTTAAATTAGCTTTCTTAACGATTGGAAAATACAAAATTGTTCAAAACATTATTTTTTATACATAGATCAGTAAAGAAGATTATGTATAGTTATATATTAATCTATGTTTTCCAGGCCAATGTTATTCCACGAACACATGTTGCCTCCCACTGAACCTTGTTCCGTATATCTGGCTTTTCAAACGATTTCATAAGAGTGCAGTGAACAAGTGACCAGGATGACAACAAATGTATCTGATTAATTGCCTCAAACGAGGAAATAAGATCAATTCTTTGAATATAAACATGCTGAAAGAGTATTTTTACAAGCCAATCAAATTAAATTAAATTAAAATATACCAACAATGATTCCTAAAGGCTTATACATTCACACCACTTCACGTGGGACTGGGTTAGCGACTTTAATGAATCACTGGTTGTCAGCATCTTGTCCATCCTAGCAATTCTTGAAGACGTTTGGAAATCATACTGGATCAATTACGTAGTTTTCCAGACTCTGGATTAGAGCACAGGTGGAACCCACCACCATATCCAAGAAGTCATGCGCAAGATTTCAGAAATAGTAGAGTGGGTGGTAACAACGCATAGGGCCTAAAATTAAAATATCTATTGAAAAACAACAATTTTTCAATTATTTTTAATTTCTTAATATTAATTTTACAAACATTTAATATTGTGGAATAATGTGTGTTTATCTTTATAATAATTGGACAGATTATTTAAAAATATAATCGGTGTTGTTTTCAAATAGCGCATAGGGACCAAAGTTTGCGAAAATTACTGAAAAACTGATGTTTTACAATTTTAAAAATATGTTTTACATTTATGCTAAAAAGAACACATGAAGTTTTTATTATGTAATAATTGTAATCATAAACCTACAATTACAGTAGCAAAGAGAATATACTTTGAAGTTATAAAAGTTAAAGAAACAGAATAAATAGGAGCCAAAATTTACCGTAGATTAGTGAAGGAGAAATGTCAGCCGTGTGACAGCGATAAATGGTACTGGCAGTGAAATAGCTAAGTGCAATCCCTAATTATTTAGAATCTAAAAATATTGACATAAACCAAGTAGTATCGATTGTTACGATGCAACAAACATTGGATGTAAAAATGTTCGTGATTTGCAATATTGAGGTCAAAATTCAGAGATCAATTTATTGGTTCGTTTGCTTACTTAACTTCCACGAATTCCCCTTCAGACATTTGTTTGAATACATAGACGGTGATATGACAGGCCCAGCGCAATTCTCTGGGAAAATTGGCAAACAACCACCCAGCTCTGAGAAATTACCTCTTGTTAGTTTTGAAGCAATCGAATTTGAAAAATTCAATGTAACAAATCTGATCCACGCAATGACCAACAATAATGATTAGACATTGTCTGGGCTGTCCAGACAGGAAGGTGTGCATCAGATCTTACTGTAAAAGATCCAGGACCTCTCAGTAGTTTGTTATGTGCAAACCAAGTCTTACGAATGTTTATTTCCTAAACTAATCTTTCTAATGAACTTAAGATACTAGCCAGTCACATTGTGAAAACTTTTGCTTCATTTTGGTTTGACATTAAGAGGTAATCACTCTGTGGAATATGGACCTAAACATAGCTTTAAGGTTGTACAAACAGCACGACATTTGCACAAAGATTTACTAAAAATTATAGATCCAGTATTAAAAGGAAAGCTTTCTTCGCTCATACTGAAAATATGTTACTGGCTATGGTAGTGAATGAAAGGCTACACATAAAGGAATTAGCCTATGGGATAGTACTGAAGCTAACTAAACCATCAAAATGGAAATATGTGAGAACTTTTCTTCCACCCTTGATATATTTGGAAGCCTCAGACAACACAGACTTGATTGAATGAACAACATTTAAACTGTCCTCTCTAGCAACGATGGAAAGTTTGCCAACAGAAGGTATTTTGTTTTTTCTATAAAGCAAAGCTTTACCTGAATTTGAATTTCTAATCTTTCCCTGTCACACACAATCAGTGAAAAGATGTGTAAGACTTGTAAAATAATCCGCGGGAAAATTATGTGGACAAGACATCAGGGATGGATAGACGAGAACAACATTGCTCTCAAGATCTGCAATGCCAAAATTCGGCCAAATATCAAATTTCAAGGTGATGCCTAAGAATGATCAATGATGAGATAATTTACTATACATTTTAAATAACTACGTTCTGAATGGTTCAGAATGGCGTAATTTATTTGAAAGACAAGATAAGAGCTGCATGCGCGAACCAACCATGTAAGATTTTTTTTATTTGTTTCATTAAAATAAAGTTTAAAATAATTAAGCCCATGCATGCTATTAAATGTTCATAAACGCCATATTAATAACATGGAGAATGATGGAATTTTTATGTTTTTAATTAATTCTTACAAACTTAGGCCCTATGCGCGATCTGAAACAACACCGATATATTTTAATTATTTTTCCCGGATTAAGGATACAAAAGTGCAACTGTTCCGTGCTATTAGAATTTGAAAGTCGTAACTTGATCTTTTTCAGCCCACCCTAATGGTCAGGGATGACCGACCCCCTTATTCCATCTCTCTCTATACTGATTTCTTGCTTCCTTATGAACATCCACAAGGACCTGTTTTGTAACAACGGGCTTTTAAATTTGTCCCTTAATATACTGTCTGGGCATGTTTGGAGCATTTTTCCAACTGGATGTACAATGCAGTACCTACCAGTTGGCTTTATTTATCAAGTAACTCAAGATTTATAAAGTCTCTCTGGCTCCATTTATATACAGGACGGGACTAAGAATAGAATCGGAAAAGTAAGCTTATGGCATTCCCATACGAATGGTGCCTTGATATTTAAGTTTCAAACAACCCCTTGTTGACAGGAATTATAGACTCCTGTTAATGTTAATTTCAGCAGCTGCTAATTGAAATCTAGGAGTGGATCTCGCCCTCTAAACATATTAATAATCCCATCCTAGTCCTTACAACTCATGTCAGACTATGGTGGAGGATTTATGAAGTATCATCCACATACTAGGCTCACAAAAACCAGATTTTGAGTGATATAACATTCCATTTTCATCCAATCTACTCTTATATAAAGTTAACATATTTTATTACACACCATTAATTATAAATCAAATATCTCATGTTAATTTACGTCTAGCATCGGTGTTATATCTGTAATTAGTTATAATGGAATAGGAAGAGTAAAGCTATTTCTGATCGTAAGCCATCGTCAAGGTGGGCATCAGTAAGTATATATCTGTGTCTTCTATTTATATTTTCCATAGAGAAAAAAATACTTGAGATTCTATAATTAATTATCTTCAGATATATTTGGCCAATTATTAACGTAATTTTTTCTGTAAATAGAATAGTAAAAGAGTAAGTCTTCTTCTACGTTTTCAATTCAATTAATCTAATAATTATCACATAATATTGCATTATTTCCCCAAGTTTTCTTTATGAAACACGGACACCTTTTTCTATTGACCTAATATAAATATAATCAAATAAGATTTTATCATGTACGTACTCTAAAATTTTTATACTTTTTTTTTGTCATTGGGTGAAATCACTGTAAGTTGAGTGATGTATCGAATTAATTGCAATTTAACAAGCAATCTCTATTAATCCTACACTTGGTCAAAGACTTGAGATATTCAAAGTTTTCAGCTGTTCCATAAACTCAGCTTTACTGCAGATAATATTCACGTTATCTCTATGTGTTTATTCAACCAATGCGTAGTCGTCTCTCACCCATATAACTTCATTATTGAAATCTCAGAAATAAAATTAGATACGCATGTTGCTGTCTCATATACCATTAAATACATTATTGAGTGTAGAGAATGAATGTCTCCTTTGGCCATACATGGACTAGATTCTGACACACCTACAGGGCTGACAAGAGATCTCTATACTCTATCAACACTGTATCAACTTTACACATTAACCAACAGGGTATCAATGTGGTACTACATAAGTTCCGAAAGTGGTTATTTGTTGCTTAATATTTCATTTTGAAGTTCCAAAATATCTAGATCTACAACTTCTGCTCTACTTGGAAAAGTATCAGAAGCAATAGAGTACTTTCTGTAACTCTACTTAAGAAACCTCTACTTAAGAAGCATAGTAATAAAAAAGATATACTCCATGACTGTGAACTAATGACAAATATTTTCAATATTTTCTGAAGGTGTTTGGAAGTGCTTAACTTATTATGAGAGGCAAAAATTACTATCACCTAAATTTTATCACCGTACAATAAGCAAATATACTTTCCTTAATTGTTTCCAAACCATTACAGTTATTTCCACTCCAAACTGAGATTATAGACTTGGTGTATATAATTTGTATAACCCATTTTAGTACCAAAATTAATCATATAACAACTCATAAAACATGTATCTCTCTTTCTTTGGGAACCAGTGGGTCTGTGAAAGAGTCAAACTCAGCCTCTTGAATACAAATGAAGAGCTACTTGAAACGATGTTAGCAACTCCTTTCTAGAAAAATTCTCTCAATGACCAGAAGGTTCGTTGTAATGAACACATGATATCCACTACTCGCAGAAATTGGTTCTATCTTCACCAGCAGACGGCAGCTGCTAAGTTAGTATAGCTCTATTGCAAGCTGACGCCATGGAGATTTTTTTTATGGATGAGGGAATTTAAACAAGAACAAGCCACTCGTATTACTCCGAGTGTCGAAACACAAACAAACGAAAGTAAGTCATAAACAAGCGTCAGAAGCCAATTACTACAGTATACGCATGAGATAGCCTACATCTGCACTACTTCAGACTCTTTTATAGCCGTACTTTTAGAGCTGAATGGAAGTCCAGTAAGTCAGTTAGGTGGCAGTATATATACCTCACACCCCATTGCTAAAAGGAAAGATGTGGGTCTAATGTACGCTGTTATTGCTATGAATGAGTTGATTGGTCAGTGGCATGAGCTGGTGGACATTACCTTAGATCATATGATTACTGACGTGCGTCAAATTACTTCTTCATATAAGGATATCCGTTTTAAATAGATAAATACATATATATCTCTGGGTAGTGGCACCTTTAGATATACAAATTGTTTTGGCTATATCTTGTCATTAATATTCCTTTTGCAATTTTACTAAAGAACCAGGATAATTTAACCTTTTTCATCATACACAAATATTAACCAACGGTAGAATTAAAATATTATCAATATTATTATCATAGTAAATATTAGCACCGCATCTTACTGCCCATTCGGGTTATACGCACTTATGCTAATGTGTAATGGTAGGGTGATTGTGAGATGAAATGGAGGACCTATAGTTTAACGTGGAATCCGAACCACGGTGTAGGCCTGGCATTCTCCACATTCACAAGTTGTGATTAATACACGTCTTATCAGAGGTGAAGGAAGGGTTTGGTAATCAGATAAATCTGTGTTAGGACCGAGGATTGAACACAAGACCCCCAACACATAAGTCTGACACCTTACCCCTAGACCACCTGATTACCAAAAATTAAAATAGGAAATAATATATTGGTATATTAATATATATGTTTGTATTAGGGTTGTAATATAGATTTGTAGGTAATATATATGTATATATTCTATATGCTACAGCCAATGTCCGAAACCTGTTGCCTGGTGAGATGGCTGGGTTCTTCACGCATTGGCCAGCTAGTCCAGTCAAATCTCCAAAAAATGTAATTCACGTTCTGGTCAGTCAAAGCAGGAATTGATCACGACATTTTGGCCAGTACCCGAAGATCTGGATATTATGACACAACACAACACAATCCCAACCTAACTTAGCCTAACCACTGTGAATATGGAGTAGCAGGGAGACCGGACGTGGACTGGACACCACCCCAAACACCTTCCCCTCTGAGACAGTAAATAACTCAAATTTATTGTAAGCGTTGTATAATATAAATTATACGGTAGAAAATGCAAATAAAAATGTGTTAAAATATAAATGAGATTAAAAAAAGTTATTTTGTTTAGCTATTTTCTAACGGCCTTATCTAGAACTGGGTGGCCAAAGCCGACCTGCTGATGAATGATTATAATTATATTTCGTACTTTGTCCGGCTATTTGGCGAAGTAGCTACGCCTCGTGTTTTCGCCGTGACTCTGAGTAGAGAAAGTATCTAACGATAAGTTAAACGATTGTAGCTTCTTAAATATTTTACTGGTATAATTCCAAGGGATAAATGTTCTTTTTTAATAATGTTTCACCAAGTAGCTTGTACGCCACTCAACTTACAGACAGTTAAATTAACAAACTACGTGGCTTTACAGTGACTACACGAAAGCTAAACTGAAATCACTTGAAAAATCTTTATTTTTATTTTTTTAATGTTTGTCGGAAAATTCTTACAGTCTTAACAACTTTTTCTATCGATGTATTTAAAATACTCCACCCAAACGTCTGATTCGAGAAATATACTTTGTTAAGACAAATGTGTCTTATTATTTTTTTGTACTTAATTATCTATTTTTGGTCAAGTACAATGATATAGCCCTAATTTCATTTAATAGACGTGACATATCTTAAATATAAACATTCAGTAAGAAATTACCCTGTAGATCAATAAACATTTTAATATAGTTATGAAAATAAAGCTTGGACATGGTCAAGGTCATAACCTCTGGGAGGGGGCCGTGGCTGGTGTTTAAACAACGTCCTGCAACTCCCCACCTCCCCTCAAAATACATAACCTCTGGGAGGGCCGTGGCTGGGGTTTAAACGTCCTGCAACTCCCCACCTCCCCTTCAAAATACATAACCTCTGGGAGGGGGCCGTGGCTGGGGTTTAAACAACGTCCTGCAACTCCCCACCTCCCCTCAAAATACATAACCTCTGGAAGGGGGCCGTGGCTGGGGTTTAAACAACGTCCTGCAACTCCCCACCTCCCCCTCAAAATACATACAATAGTGTATTATTTATGGTTAAAGAAAAACAAGGAAATGTTCATTAGTCAAGTAAGTTATCTGGGTAAACTAAGATGAGAAAATAAAAAGGAGATGTGTCTTATTAAGGTTGTTTCACACTACGGGGAGGCACTCACAGTGCTAAGGCCACGCTCAAACATCGCACAGAGAGAATCAAATGAGAGTGTTCACACTATAGGGAACGCCACGCTCACGTGCACTCATAATGACCACCACGATAATTGTCGATAATATTTTGACCGTAGCCCGAATGGAGCGCTAGTGTAAACATGGCACGTGCAGTATAATCCTAGGTTCAGTTTGTTTTCAAACCGTCGAATAAACATGAACGAAACATTGATTGAACTTGTGTGAACCAAACCTGAACCATACAACTTGGCAAACAGATTTTATAGTGTTTATGTTAAGAAAAAATAACGTATGGAAGGAAATAGGACAGACTTTAAACAAAAAGGGTAAGTTTCAATGTTTATTTTATACTAAAAATACAATAATTTTAAACCTACAAATCTAAATCATATTGTGTTGCCAGGGAACTGAGCATACCTCTGATATGAAGAATCTTGAGAATATTTATCTTATGTGGGCGTGCAGTGTGAATACCTCGGTGCATCCCTTGAGCGTGATCATGACGAGAGTGTGAGCGTGAGTATGATGAGAGTGTGAACATGAGCATTACAAGAGTGTGAGCGTGAGCATCACAAGAGTGTGAGCATGAGTGTCCTCATAGTGTAAAACATGCTTTAGAGAGTGTGGGGATATCTATAAACGTGGGTTAAGTCTTTGAGATTAGAGAATAGCAAGAACTTTCAGATTGAAACTATTCGAATGGGGTTTCCGAGAACACATCGCAAATGAGTCGGCGTAGAAAAAATAAGAATCAGATGATGCGAATAGGATAAGTAAAGAGGGGAAAAGAAGACAGGGTCGAGCCATCTTGTTGGAGTTTTTGAAAATAGAAAATAATGGCAGTTTGAGAACAGCCTGTCTGGTGAAAAGTGTTGTAAATACTTTGATGTGTGAGTACTTTAGTTTTTTTACTATAGTGTGTAATGTAGACTAGTTTTAATTGGTTATTTATTGTGAAGATTAAACTGGTATATTTTGTTTTCTATGTTAAGACTATGAGGAGGAATCTTTTAGAACATGCAAGCATGGTTGCACAAATTTACAACATTTTACTATATCATTAGTGCTATTATACAGGGATTAATAATACAATATTAAATGTGAAGGCTTCATATCACATGATATGAAAATTATTTTAATTTTGGAACTGTCTAAATAGTGTATTTTTATCTGGTTCTGACTTTAACCAGGGTTGTTGGAATATCTTGGCTACTTACTTCCCAGGGCACAAATTCCCGCCAAACCTCCTCTATATCATGGGGCACCAATTTCAATATTTCTGTGTCTCATAGATATAAAAGTCAGTCTTCATTACATTTAGTCAATATACAAATTTATTTATTTATTTGAATTGTGTACAATTTTGGACTATGGAGACAGGGGTGACTCAACCTCTTCCCCAAACAAATATTTTAATTCAACAACGCTATTAAAGAAAGAAGAAAGTATCTATATAATTGTCCAGGTTGGGTCATTGATGGTGTAGAGAACGGGTGTAAGATAATGGGTTTTGAAGGACCTATTTCCCCTCCCCAGGCCTAAAGATTTTCGGGGTGGGTCTCCTCCTAACAAAAGTTTGATAGTTGGATACCACTTTTGAGGATGTCCTTGTCTGGAGTTTTTTTTTTTGAAACTACACTCCCCTAGAAACTATTGGGAATAGTTAGTCCTCAGAAGTTTTTAAAATGTTGATGCCTTGATGAAGATATAAAGCACCATCCTCACCTGATTTTTTAAAATTAGATGCCCATAGAAGATATTGATGTTTGTTTTTAATCGTGTTATATTCAAAAATATAAGATGGGAGTGAAATAATCCAGAGCAGGGCAAACTCAGCTACACTTGTGGCTTTATTTAACAAGTTCTCAATGTAAAATTTATGTATTTGTAAGGAAGGAGCGCTATATAAATTTTTAAATTTCAAACAAATTTATAGCTTTTACAAGTTTTTTATCACAAGATTTTTCTTCACATTCGGGTGTCACGCTCATGTAATAGTTATTCTAATGGACTAGGGAAGAAAAGGGTTCCAGTTATAGCAAGTGTACCCAAATTTGGGAGGAGAGAGAAAGTTTTTCTAACCATTTATGGAAAACCACCCTCAGTAAATTCTACTGGGATCAAACCACGAACTCCTCGTCATCAAAAGTCAAGTCTATTGCGAGATTCGCGTCTTAGATCATGCGGCCACAAAGGTGGCTCTTAATGTATTTGATCCATTCCATTATAGTAATAAGCATAATAATTAGTTCCAAATAGTTTCTAGAATCATTTAATAATAGTAATTTTTCTTTGTTGGTGACAGTTGGGGGGTAGTTTCCCCCAAACACACTCTTGAAATGTTGGTTTGACTTCAACCTTGGGTAGGTTTATTTTCTTATCACCTCGTCTCACTACCTGTTCAGTCTATAAGCATATGTGATCATTTCTCTAAGTGGGATAGGGTTGAGGCAGGAAGCATTTCAGGGGTAATATACTCTCATCTTCCTGAATGGAGTGTGGGAAATCCTCTAGAAAAAACAACCATCAGTAGACCCGGCCGGGATTAGAACCCTGGTATCTACGTCTTTGGCAGGCCACTATAATACGAGAGTGATGCCTAAAACTAATCGGCCTCCGAAGTGGCTTATACGATACTTGAACATGAAATAGCTTGTTATTCAAAGGTACCTATAGGCTAGTCATTCCTTTCCAACATATAGTTAAATATATGTTTATAAATTCAATAAATTATATTTGGTCCTAATATATCTGTGCACTGATTGAGTTTGCGAATGTACTTGTTTCTAGCGATGGTGTGGTGTGCATGTGCTCTTCATGCTAAGTGCATTGTATTGTCGTTGTACACCGGTGTTGAACAAGGCTCGGAATAGTTGGGGTAAAGTTTCACAATTAGACCAAAGTTAATGTTACACTGTTGTGAAGATGGTTGGAGCCACGCCAGACTTAAAACAGATTAACTAACACAAGGCAACGCCAGCAAGGGTAGAGAGTAAAAAAAGTCGTGTGAATGCCGCTGTAATACCGTCCTTGTGCAGGAAAGGAGAGTTAGGGTAATGAAGATTTAAAACTAACATTTGTTTTCTCTACTCATAACAACATGGCATGTCAAGTGAATTAAGAAATATTATATTGTTAGCAATTTACAGGCGACATTGTCAAAATGCTAATGTGTGTTCTGCCGTATAGCATTGGAACTGTCCTAATTGGTGGATATGTGATCTAGGATGTCAACCTTCTCTTACCTAGGTTATATGTTGAGATAAAGGCTGGGGATCGAATCCTGGCAGTGACTGTGATTTTTCTTGAATGCTTTTACTTTATCACTTCACCCAAATGTGGGCACAGAGTTTACAGTACGTTTACTATGCATACTGTTGTTCTCAGTAGAGTAAATTGCGAATAGCCCAAATGGAGAATAAGATGTTGTGCAAAAATTACATTACCATATATATATATATATAAATAAAATAATACGTGATGTAGTTCAAGGAGTAAAATAACGATGTATAATATATTTATTCACATTACCATTACATGTTCAATTACATTGATTACAATTAAACTTTTAAAAAGCAGTTTTATAGTCTTTAAAGATGTGCACTAAACTTATTTTAGACATGTTCAACTCTTAAAATTAAATTACACTGAATAGGGGCATCCAAATTGATAATCTTATTTGCACTTAAAATTTAATAAAAGTCCAAATTTGAATGCTAGTTAACAAGTTTCTATTTAAAAAATAATATAAATGTTAATTTCAATTAAAAAAACAAAAGATTATATTGTACTAGGTATAAAAATAATCAAGTTTTTTTACAAAATAAATAAAATAAATATTTGTTACTTTCAAAATAATATTGTATAGTCATATCCTACTGCCTATTTGAGCTATAAGCGTACATATTAATTTATAGTAATGAGTCAGTGAGAATAGAGTTGTATATTATAGCCAATTTACCAAAATTTTTATGAGATAAGCTATAAAATCATTTTGGAATACAAAACTTTTAGTAAATCCATCCTGGATTTGATTCCCTATTGGTGACCTGGTGGTCTAGGGGTAAGGTGTTAGACTTCTGTGCTGGCGGCCGGGGTTCAATCCTCGGTCCCGGCATAGATTTATCTGATTTCCAAACCCTTCCTACACCTCTGAGAAGACATCTTGTGAATGTGGGGAATGCCAGGCCTCCACCGTGGTTCGGATTCCACGTTAAACTGTAGGTCCTTCATTTCATCTCACAATCACCCTACCATTACACATTAGCGTAAGTGCGTATAACCCGAACGGGTAGTAAGACGCGGTGCTAATAATAATAATAATTCCCTATCTCCCAGTTATTGGCAGTACAGTGTATTGCAAGAGTATTTCCTTAGACCCTTCGACGACAGAATGGGGCTATTATTCTATATTATTATTATTAGCACCGCGTCTTACTACCCGTTCAGGTTATACGCACTTACGCTAATGTGTAGTGATAGGGTGATTGTGAGATGAAATGAAGGACCTACAGTTTAACGTGGAATCCGAACCACGGTGGAGGCCTGGCATTCCTCACATTCACAAGTTGTGATTAATACACGTCTTGTCAGAGGTGAAGGAAGGGTTTGGTAATCAGATAAATCTGTGCCGAGACCGAGGATTGAACCCCGGCCGCCAGCATAGAAGTCTGACACCTTACCCCTAGACCGCCAGGTCACCATATTATTCTATAAATCATATATTTGTTACTAAAAGGGGGAATTTTGGCGCTATATTAAATATAAAACGTGACATAATTTTTTAGCTCTCAAAATAGTTATAAAGTGCTTAGCTACTTTTAAAAAGTCAACATGCCAATGCTTTATAGGACCTTGTATTAAAGTACTACTAAGCTATAAGCCACGAAAAAATGTTTTTATTCTAAATTAAAACATAGGCCCCTCAAAAACTTATTCATTTAAGAGAACATTGGTTTTCTTAACAAATCAAAATTTTTTACTTAAATTTTGTGATTATATTAAGTGTGACAATAGAAGTGTGAGTGTTGTCATGGAGGCCATAATAAAAGCTCAAAAAAACAAATCACAAATTTGAACTACGATCTACGTATCTTTGATTTGAGGGGTGACACAAATATATGCAACCCAGCTTATTAAAAATGTATATAACTTTTTTTCTGCCATTAAAAATATATATATACATATATTATTTATACATTACAGGTATTAATCTGTTAAAACGGCCTTTTCGTAAGAAGCCAGAGATTTTTAAAACTTCGCCCTTTTGTCGATAAAAACATTTTCGTCTCTATTAGGTCAGCTTTTTGTAAAACAGCTAGTGCCTTTCAGTTTTAAAGTAATGAAAACATTTATCCACAGAAATTATGTCCAATCCTCAGCCGTTTAATACAAGGGCTAAATCATCCAGCCTTTTTACAGTTTCACTAGGCTATATTATATTTATCAGCATATAAGACAAATTTTTTAAAATTAAAAATATAATTATTTTAAAATTAGAAAATGTTCAATAAAGTTAGATAAAATAAACAAGGCACAGTAATTGTAAAACTAGTAAAAAAAAAGCTAATTTTACACAATAACTTCAATACAACCGAAGCAAATAAATTTGGTCTAAATACTTACTAAATATAAGTTTAAATTTAGGAGTCATTTTTAGCAGAGGAAATATTTATGGTAAGAATTCAAAAGTAGCTTAATTTTAAATAAAATTTGAAAAAAATAAAAATTATGCTCATAAAATCTAAAAAATAATTAATATTTTAAATGTTAAGTATATTATAGAAAAATAAGATTAATAAACAAAAATCACTATGTTCAAATGTTTGAAACAAACAATCTAATAACCTTGAAAGAATGGCTTACAGTAAAATCAAAGTTTAAAAATCCAAAATGATAGAGAGTCAACTTATCAAATGCACTTATTGTCAATAACCTCCTTGTTATTTTATTGACACATGTCAAACTTGAAAGACACCTTATTTCCACTTGAGTTATTTTTTGTGACAAGCACATCTCTTTGTGCAGCATTGTTTTTTGATGGCTTACAAAAACATATTTAGAAATCCTGCACTCCAAATGGTGATTGAGCAGCTACTGCCTCTAGTAATGAATTAGTTTGGTTTTGGACTGTCCCTGTGAATGAAGGCATTAAAGATAAATCTCGTTTCTTGGAAACCAGTCTTTTGTAACTTATACCTGCTCCATTCCAACGCATTTGACGTTTTAAACGTCCAGTGTCCCTGATCAACTTTTGTAACAGCTACTGTTACCGAGCTGCAAATATTCATTTTAGTGGCCTGTTCTACAATCTTTTCTGATACAAGTTTTGTATCTTTGTATGCCATATCCCTTTTTCAAATATGAAATTGAATTTTACAACATGAACATCGCTCTTCTCAGTATCGTTTCAGTCCAGTTCCATCATCCGATGGTTGTAAGAGGAATATTTTGAAGACAGATCATCCCCATTACCTGAGGCTCCACTTATGCTTGTAGACTCAGACACTCGTCCTGTCTCGATAGTGGAATTTTGAATTTTGAAGATACCATATAATTCTGCTTCACTGGTGAGTTTGTCAAAAAGTGTGTTTGGAATTCCTGTACCGTTGAGTCGGTTTTTGGTATTGCAACCAAAAAGAACTTGGTATGGTGAGCTCACGATCATCAAATTTATAGAAGAGTTATTCTTCCATTATACAAAGTAGCAGCCAAAGCTCCACTTAATTGAAATGGTTATCATGCATCCAACCACGAAGGATGTATTCGCCATCTTGATTGATTCTCTTTACACTTTTTTGAGCCTCGGGATAACGTGGATGTCAATAGATTGATTTTACATTCCTGCCATAGCAATTCAAATTCCTGTATGTGTAGCACCCTTTTTTTTACCAAATAAAGATAAGCGTATAAGACAAGATAAAATATCAGATAAACCAGAGTCAATTGGCCTGGTTTGGAAACCCAATATAATGAGAACATAATATTTCTCTCAGAAACGCGCTAACCATAAAATCGTGAGAGACCAAATAATGCTATGCATGGATCTCCTCAAAATATTCAATTATCACGTTGGATATTCCTCACGTATAAATAGGATAAAGGCCCCTAAAAGATCCTGACAGATTCCAGAATAAATACTTGGGTGAGGACATGCATACTTAAGAAGATGGTGGAACCAAATTTAACTGTGAATATAGTTTAAATGGTTAGCAATATTATAATATATGAACAATAAAGTATTATAAATAAAGATAAATATAAATTAATAGCTAACAAAACGACAATATGTCCAACATGAGACTACATCTTGTCGATGTTTTATGAAACAGTTATTATTTAAAAGGGAATGCCATAAAAGTTGATACGAGGAAAGCTATCCTTAATCATATTCCTTACTATTTATTCGTATAGTAATAGTAATAATAATAATAATAATAATTTTAATTTCCTTTATTATAGTGTTGGCCAACAGTCCTAGAACCAATAGCAGACCAGCACTGAAAGTACACAAGTACCTTACAAATATATATATCTACACGAGAAAATAAGATAAACAAATATGTCTAACTAATGTTATATAATTGATTAATAGTTAACAAAAAAAAAAAGAAATTAATAATGATAATAAAAATAGCAATAATAACAAAAAACTAAAGCGTTGTTAAAAGCAGTAACAAAATGCAGAAAACAAATCAGAATATTGTAAAATTTAGATATTATAGGCAGAATTATTGATAAGAGATTTCCTTAAATAACTTTCTGAGTTTAGTCTTCCTTTTATGATAAAAGTCAAATTCAACAAATCTATAATTAGCGCTATGGATACAACGACCTATAGGGCTTACCTTATAAGAGCTATAGAGAAAACATAATTTTTGATTACGAGAAGCCTGAGAAGGGATATGAATGCCTACATGATCAAGGGCAAATTTGCAATAAATTTTACTATTGAATATATTAAAAACAAAAAGAGCATCACAATAAAGTCCACGCGAGAAGAGAGTTTGGAGCCCTAAGAGGTTTCATATTCTGTCATAATCATAATAAATCCGGTTACTAAAGATTTATCATAGCACGCAGCAACAAATTTCTTTGAACGTTTTCCATCCTAAGAGAGTCAGTTAAGGTAATGGAATTCCAAGCAACAGTAGCTTATTCTAACTTAGATCTAACCATGGTGTTATAATGTATAATAATAATAATAATAATAATAATAATATAACTTTGAATTACATATCAATTTAATCCTTCCTATCTACTCACTGTGCACAAGATAAATAGAACAAGTCACAAAATAACTTTAAAACAATATTCTCCTGGTTAAAATATCCAAGCAACGTGATTAAACACATCATCAAATGCATTCCTGATTAAAAATATCACTTTACATCACGTCTTTAAGATATTGCAGTAAATAATTATTTTATTACTAGATTTTCCAACACATATTTCTAATAAACTAATTTTAATTAAGATATTCGAATATTAAAAACAATGAAGTTATGTTTATATAATTAAAAATTAAATTTACATCAGCTATAATTTGTTCGTTAATAATTAATATACTTTTCTCTTATACTTTGAACATTATCGTAACGTATATGAACCTTGTGCATCTTATTCACGGTTTCACAACGATGATCTAAGATTTTAAATATTTACAGTCTTTGAATAGTTTGATAATGTGATCTTTGAAATAAAAAAGTTCCAACAAAATCTTTAGATATTGAATTAATAGTGGTTTTAAAAATGTTAAAGTTTATATCAGAAGGTATTTTTGAAAACAATAATATTACATTAAATACCGAGAAGATTTTTGAGCTTATATAATGTATAACTCTACGCTAGTACCTTCTATAAGTTGAAAACCAAGAGTGAAGCTAAAGGCCACTACGGGCTCATTATATACGGCCAGCCCCTGAGAGATGGCTGCTAAGTAAAGAGGGGAAGAGAATCAAGGGGAATTATGTGGGAGGGGAAACACCTGACGAACAATCTGCGTCACTCACATCCCACCAGGAATAGAAGAAGCGCCCGTGTCGCGGTATGCATAAAGGATATCAACTCTTTTATCAAACTAATGGGTCAGGGACGGAAGAGGTACACTTTAAAATAATATGTACTTGCGTTTGTATGGTGAGAGTTTTTAGCACCAAATAATATTACCCCTTCAGGTTATGAGCATCATAGGGATTAGGGAGATTGAATCTAGATTAATCAAAAGAATTTGCTTGGAGAGAAAGTGGAAAAACATTTATGAATAACCACTCTCAATTTACGTGAACTAGACTACAGCACTTATCTTCCCATCATATATTTATTCGCCACAATAATGTTATTCGAACCTCGGCCTGTGTAGACAACTGTAAGTTTAGTCCAATACATGGCCAACCCTGTCCTAAGGAAATCATGTTCTCTTTACGTTTCTTCTAGTGGAACCAGAGGAGAGTTCGTGCTAGAGAGGCTGGGTCATGAAGAGACTGCTCTCAATCGTAAAGTGAGTCAAGTTACCGCGCACTAAACTCTGGTACGACCGACCATTGCCGGCTTTACGTGGAGACACTCACACCCGACTCTTACTTTGTGACCCGTAAATAACGTAGCAGCTCTCAAAAACATTCAACGTACCTGCTTTAGTTTTTTTTTTAGCCATTTACCAGGCTATAGGTGGAAAAAAACAACAGATGTGATGATCGTGTCTACTGGCACATATGTGTAGAACTAGTGTGTCTAAATATATTTGACCTTCATTTTCATATTTCAAACTAATTGACGGCTTCTAAACACGCTCTGATATTACTGTTTATTATTGGACATATCAATAATATATTAAATACATGAATGAACACCTTATATAAAACATACATTATCTTAAAAATAAATGTTGTTAAAATAAAATAAATTAGATATTTCAGATCCTGTAGTACTAAATAAAATGAGTGCAAATTTGTTAGTAAACATAGATCTGCAAACCAACTCACAAATATATAGAGGTAACTTTGTATTTTGGCGGTAAAAAATTTAAGATAAATAGTAAATGATACGTCACAATCACACAACATTTATCTTATTTTGTTTTGTATTTTCTTTGAAAAAACTTTTCCAAAATAAGTTTTTATTAAAATACTGTTATTATTATTATAATTATTACTATTATTATTAGGTGTTCTGTCTTACGACAGGTCCATTCATTTTGTCAGAGAAACTTAGATCTCCAATATTTCCTGTCCTCCGCCTCCTCCTTCAGCTCCCATAATTTTCTTCATTACTAATGTTCTCTAGTATTTGAATTCTCCTTCTTAATAAGCTCCTTTTTCCCTCAATCTTTCCTTATATGACGTCATGCTGAAGACAGTTCTTCCTAAGAATATGTCCGATCCTGTTTGCTTTGCGCTGAAGAATCACATCCAAAACCGATCTCTTCTCACACATTCTTCTTAGGACTTTTTTGACACCCTGTCTTTCCACCTGATTCTCTCAATTATTCTCCTTCACCACAATTCATAGCTCTCAAAGTATTTATTTTCCATCTTACCAAGAGTCCAAGTTTCTGCTCCATACAACACTATATTCCAAATGTAGCATTTCATCTGTTTCTTCCTCAGTTCCAAACTCAACTTGCTGGTCAGCAGTAACCTCTTCTTGTTGAAAGCTTCCTTGTCCATGGTGATCTTTGACCTAGTTTACTTAGCAGTTGACTTCCTAGTTACTTGAATTGCTTTATGTTTTCCAACTCCTGGTTTTAAATTTTGATTTTCAGCGGATCTTCAATTTTTGATAAAACTACTATTAAATAAAAATAAATACATCATCTTGTTTGTCAAAATATTCGCTATTTATATTTAAATTGTTCAAATATATTTAAACAAAATTCAGATTTAACTAAATTTTCTTTACCACCAGAAAATTATGTATCCGTAAAAATAAAAATACATTCTTATTTATATTCTTATTTATAGTCAGTAAATAACCCTTTATCATATTTGTACTCAAAATAAAGTATATAGGGTTATTTTTCATGTCAAAACCCCCGAAAAATATTAATTTGAAACCAAATCCTAAGTGTCATTTTAAATTTATTTTCAATTTATTTACAAATCAGTCTTCAGTTAACTACTCAGAAATCAGTTTTTACCCCCCAAAAGATATACAATGTTAATTGTCAGGTAAGTCACTCACAAGATATATATTTGAATTCAAATCATCATGTGCTTTTTATAATAATATTTCAAGTTTTTGAATAAAACAGTCCTCAGTAAACTACCCATAAATGAGTTTTTACCTCAGAGACAAGTATTCACTGTTATTTTTCATGCCAAACACTCAAGATACCAAATTGTTTAATCAATTAATTAAAGCCATTTGTAAAATACTTCCAAGTTTTTGAAAATAAAAATTTGTAAATAACACTTCAAAGAGGTTTTGCTCAAAAATCAATTATATTGTGCTATTTGTCATATTAAAAAATGTTAGATATGCACTTTAAACAAAATCGTTAGAGCCATTTTCGGAAAATTTTGAATTTGAAATAAATACTTATCAGTTAACTATTAATAACTAAAGGGCTAGGGTAGAACCAAAATTATGGTATCCGTTTAACTGTTTTTGGTCCGTGACCAGGGTCAGAGAGACAGACAGACAGAATGGTAAAATTAACATTTTTGGATTCGTGTTCATATAAAACGTAAAAAATTAGCATAATCTTGAAATCTATATTTTCTCTATCCCAATACACAGTTTGACATGAGAAAGTAGACACTAAATGTTATTTGGGCTTAAATGACAAAATTTAGTATCTTATAACAAACAAAATAGATTCAACATGCTGTACTTCCATTAACACACAAATTTCAGATCTTCCAATCAGACTGATTCGTACTGTTTGAATAATCACTGGATTCACTAGAATTTTCTGTAAACCGCTTAAAACTCGCTCCTCTAGACTATTTTTTTTTCATAGGGGTACTTAAAGAATTTGCTGTCCTCTTCTCTAATAACTAATATCGCATACATACAACAGCGAGTTGAGAACCGTGCTCACAATATTTTAATAGAATCCAGGGATTTTTCAAAGATCACGCAACAATATGATTCAAAGATGAGAGATTTGTGTGGGAGTTGAAGACCATGATGTAGAACGCCCTTTACTGTGCGCCATGTAAACCAAAATAACATTTCATTTTGTATTATTTTTTCATTACCGAAAGACAAAATTGCCTGTATGTATGCTTGAGTTGGTTTGAGGACCTATGTTTACTGATATTAATGAGCACTACAAGATCTGAACCCTTTTTTATTAACAGCCTGTATTTGAGCACTCCTTTTACCCTGAGAGGTAGCAAGCTTACCATTCACGTTTCTACTATGGTGTAGATTATAAGAAAGGACCCTAGAATAAATCCGTCAACGAAAGACTATTACCCTTTAGGCTAAACGAGGTTTATCTTTAGAAATTTGAATGTATTCATATCTAAGTTTAAAGAGACTGTAGTTCTCCTCCAAACCATTTTTGTCTACAAATTATTGACCAAACGTTGCGAAGACCCGTTTCAACCTGACAATTTAAAATGTCATCTGTTTATTTGTCTGTATGCCTGTTAAATATGTTGATCATTCTTAACTATATTTGGCTGTGATATACCTTGGACCTCAGTTAAACAAAGTATGCACTGGCTGTGTGTTTCAATATAGCGGTCTATCAAAGTGTTTTTTTTGGTAGCTCATTTCAAGTGTTTGAACTTAATATTTTAAATAATTGATCGAATACTAGGGCAATTTTTTTAATGTTGACATATATTGCAAGATGGACACCTTGACCCACGTGATCAACAATTTTTCTCTATGAATATTATGTACTATTGAGTATGGTATTTATTTGTTTTGAGTCAACTTGATCACCAAGGTAAAATATCAACTACAAATCCAAGGAGAGATTATAGAAGATATTTACACTTGACATACAAATAGAAATATTAAGAATGTAGTAACTAAAAGAACATTACATAATTATTAGAAACATATAGTTAGCCTTTATTAAATAGAGTAAGCAAGGTTTATTGGAGACAGAGCTATTAGTTATTTATATCATAAACATACATATTTAAGTATCAACACCCTTTACCTCCCTTAAACGATGAGGGATTTGTGACACTGAAGAAAGGACAGATATAGACATTTCAATGGTAGGGAATCTTGTATCAAGATGTAGTTTTTAAATGAATTAGGAAAGACAAAGGAATTAAGACCATTTTAATATAACTACTTAATTTTTTAAATCCATAAAATATTCCATACATTTTTTTCATTAATAAAAATAAATCCTTTTTAACTTATATTAGACTTTTACATTATATTAATAAACTGCTAACAATATTTTATAATTGGGTTAATATGTTGGTTCTTACTCTAAATTATAGCATCCGATGTAATCGTTGTTTCTTCAAAGCAATTAGACTTATAACCACCTGGTCTTCTGTGCAGAAGCAGCCATCATGATCTTCTTGTAGTGACAATCCTTAGAAGTTTAATACTATACATTTTGCCCCCTATAAATCTTCCCGTGGTTTCCCCTTTGGTTGAACCAATAATGGTTAGCAGTAGTTCTCCGTATCAAATTGCTGGTTTCAATATTTTATAGATATTTTGTTCTATGATTGTCATGATATTGCTCCCAAATATGCTAGCAGGATCAATCTAGTGGCAGGACCACATCTCAAAATGCTAGAATAGAGACATTTTACATAACAACGATGACAAGGATAACAATGAGCTTATTGAGATTATTGAGCAACAATTGCTACATACATATTTGTATTGATTAAAATATTACCTGCAACAATGTTACCACGTTTGTCCGAATAAATTACCAAATGCGTAGCATTCCTAGCTATCTACAATTTGAATAATCTTGTATCACTTGATTACCTGACCTTTTTAAATACAAGATAACATTATTGGCGAACTTACAACTAATTTAAGAAATCCCATTTAACGTGTTAGTTATCTACAATTTAAAATAGTAATATTCTTTTCAAGGCATCACAAATGAAACAAATTTTTTCACATTTATTTATCTTCATAGCCTTAGATAATTTATTTGCATACAAAATTTCCTCCATAGTAAGCTCCAAAGCAATCGTTTATCAGCAAATCAAGTCATCATTCACACAAGCAGAATACGAACCCAGGTGTCGCGAGTGATCACTGGACGTTATATGAGACAAGAATGACACTCAAACATTTCAAACCACCACACCAGTTACACATCACAATGTAAAATGTCACACTAAACCTCTGACAACAAGATTGATGATGACAGCAATGTGTGTCAAGAGTCCTATCATAAATAAAGAAGTCAGGCAATTCGTTCACCACAAAAGAAAACAATCTGATGAAAATATATTTTTAAACTTTTTCACTTAGTAAAAAGGGTTCACATTTCGATGGTTTATAATCTAGAAGTATCTCCAAAGAATTATTCAAACTATAAAAACAATTGATATGATTTATAAACACGAATTTCAACGTATTTAATCGGGTTGTCCCTTTCTTTGGAATGCTTTCAATTCCTCGTTTCTAAAACCGTTTTCTCATTATTATATTCACTATAGCTATCTATAATAAATTAAATATTTTGTAAAATAAATAGTTCCTAGCTTTATATATATATATATAATAATATATATATATATATTATATATATATATATGTATATATGTATATATGTATATATATGTATATTTTTTAATCTATGAGGTTTTAATAATATATATATATATTCGTATATATAGATATATAATATTAAATAGCCCATAAATTGAAAAAATATGTCTATTAAAATTATACATATATTCATATTGGGGAATTTCATAAAAAATAATGTATTATATATTGTATAAATTATAATTTTCTGTGTCTAGCATAAGTGTCTTCTGAATCTTGTTTACATAGCAACAATTAATGTCAAGATGTATAAAAAGTGTGCTATTTGTTGGGCGCCACTCCTAGGATCTAGGAGAAAAAAATTATTAATAATAAAAAAAACATTTACCTCAGCCAATTCAGACAGTGGCACGACGACTCTCAATACTCGAGACCACTGGGGAATACATAAAATAAAACATGAGCAATTTAAATAAAAATGGATTGTTGAAATGTAATGTAATTTAGACTACAATAAAAATAAATGTATAAAATAACAATTATTGGAACTTGTTTGGGTTTATTATTGTTTCATTTTTTACCACATCCCAATCCTACCTTTGGAACTCCGGATAGTTATAATTCTAATTTGACAAAATAAAGTAGCATTGTTGAGACAAATGGAAGAAGAAGAGAAAAAATCAATACGTTACAATATTATATATTGAAAAATATATTTATACTATACAAGTTATATATATATATATTTATATTATATGTATATTTTTAATATATGATGTTTTAATATATATAAATCATTAAGAAACCTCATACATTAAAAATAATTTAATATATATAAATAATATTATTATAATTCCTTTAGACAGTAGGCCTACTCTAGTCAATAATGATTTAAGAAGGGTAAGTTAGTGGCTTTAGAGGCCAAGACACGAGATTTTTCCCTCATTATCTCTGTTCATTTACATATAAACTGAGCTGAGATGAGATATAATAGGCTGTACTATCGTAGGATCACGATAGCAAGTCTTATTTGCAAGCTTAATAAGATTATTCGTGTGGAAGTCCTTCTGTAAATTGTAAGAACAATAGAATATGTTGCTTAGAAGAGTGTTTCCTAAACTGAGGGATGTGTGCTCCCAGAAGTTCACGAGGTACCACTCAGATTAATTAATAATTAAATATTGGTTTATTTTAGTGAGTCTGATAAACAATTTTACACAGATTTAACGTAATGTCTTGATATTTATAAGTCACAACTTTGTTTAGCTTATTAATAAAACTTTGCTAGAATTGATCTGATAGAATAGTACTATTTTTTTTTATGAAGAGCTGGGAATGATACGATGAATGAAGTACCCGTCATTTGGGCTAAATTTAGGTCAAATGACTTTAGGCAAATTGCCTGTGGGCCAAATAACTTTGAGCCAAATTACTTTTAGGTCAAATGACCTTAGGTCAAACGACTTTAGGCCAAATGACTTTTGTGAATTAAATTTTTAGGCCAAATGACTTTTGTAAAATTAATTTTTAAACCATTTATTGAAAATGTGTTTATGTTGTTTCCGGAAACTTTCGTTATGATTTGTAGTGATGCTACTAGATGGTGAGGTGTGTAATGTTTAATTAAACAGTATATATTACCGTTTCAAAATACATTTGTCTTCTCTCAATCTACTTCCCAAGGTATAGCAGCACGTCCATTAACCTGTAGTACCACTTTTGTAAGTTAAACATAAAGCTCATTGCCAAAGTTTTGTATTAGTTTTTGTAACTTGTTGTACCACAAATAAAATGTTTTGTACCCGTACCCTTTTTGATTAATTAGCATATACATGTGGCCACTCCATTTTAATAATTTTGCTTTATTTTGAATTTTGAACTTTTTTCAATGGCAAATCTTTGAATTAGTCTTGTACCATTTTGTATCACAATTAAATATTTTTACCCTGACCCGTTTTGTGTAGTTAGCATATAAATGTGGACATTACATTTTAATAATTTAGTTTAATTTTGAATTTTGAACATTTTCAGTGTCAAAGTATATTTTATTTGTCTTTCTGCGTACATTTGTTTATTGAGTTTGTTAAATGGATAAATCCGCAATTCATTTTTTATAATTATATTAACTTTTCGAGTTTGCCCACAGCTTCGCTCACATTTAAGTTG